>JAQFYG010000302.1:0-35487 GCA_034694325.1 Entomobrya corticalis | reverse complement strand
AAAAAAACATGAGTGGTGGTGGTGGCGGTCATGTTTTCTTTTCTTATTTCAAAAATCTTTAAGCATTAGTTAACGTTAAAGTTACAAAAGATCAATGTTTAAAGCCAGATGTAATCAATGTTGAAAATCATATACGGCATTATACGTACTTCTACTATGATAAACATTTAATTAAACTAGTTTCTTTCAATCTTTAGTATTTTCTTTATATATTTTAACGGAAATACGTTGTTTTCTTTCGTTGGCTTTTGTTGTGACATTGTTTTTTAGTTGAAAACATTAATGTCGCTGGAGAAAAAAATTTCTTTTTATAAAAATCCAGGCAAAAGACAAGAGATATATAGATTGTTTCAATGTTAATTACACTTAAGATAGGTTCTTCTTGTAGGCGTTTTGCATAGTTGGATATATGTATGTTGTAAATATTATAATAGACGATAGGTTTTTATATGCACTTTTTAATCATAATCTCTATTTCCCTTGCAGACAATAGAGCGTGTCCTTTAAGTTTCTTTTTTTACACGCGCTAATCCTATAAACCGTACCTTAATTAATGATGCATCTCTTCAAAGGTTGTTGATAGCTCTCTTGTACTTATCAAAATCAGTAAAGACTAAAGATTAATTAACATTCCTACACGTACACTTAAGGATTATCAGAGTTTTAGCGTTTTATACTAGATTCCTTTTACATAATATGTAAATATGAAGTTTCTTTGTTTACTTTTATACACATAATATATATTTTTAAAGTAGATACTTCCTTTGTTTTTACAAATTAAACTACTACTCATCTATGTTTTTGTTTAAATCTTGTTCAAAACTTGATGATGCAGATATTACAATAAGTGCATATAATATAAATGTGTTGTCATTGAATGTGTTGTGTGTAATAATGTGTATGTGAGTAAGTGATTTTTTAAATAACATAACATTTTTTTATAACCATAATAATAATAACAAGTTTTGATTCTTATTATTATGATCATTTTTTTCATATCTAGTAACATTATCATAACGTCTTCACATGATACCAAGATTCAAGCGTTTTACGTTACAATATGGTTTACTCATTATTTGTCCCCTTTGTTTCAGTTATTATTATTTATTACTATTTTAAACTTTTTTTTTGCGTAGTTTCATTTTTCAGTAGTAGTAACCTTAAAAATTAAGAATAGGATTACAACGTTAGTAGTAAAATTACAGGATGATTAGTTAGTTTCCTTGATTCAACTAGCTTTGAAATTGCTTAAAATTATTATCTGTCTCTTCTCCCCCCAAGAGTACTCTCTCTCTCTATCTATCAGTAAAAGTAAATTTCTCTTACCATATACTATATAGTTTTTATCCAGTGACTAAATACTTTTTAACCGTTTCGTATTCCTTTTTTTTTATCATACACTTCATTATCATCATTGTGTCTCTTACTAGTATGCAGTAATTACCATACGATTAATAATAATAATTACATTTTTATAGCATCCTTTAATTAGCAAATGCATTTTTTTTGTTTTACCGGACCACTTTATTTTTCGCTTCACGAAGAAGACTAAGTTACAACGCGTTTATGCTCGTGGAGTAGAATATAGAAGTAGTATGTTTAATATTTTTTCAATATCGTATAGCATCGTTCAGTTAAGTTACGTTGACGGTATTTTTAATATGCATATATCAAGTTTCATTTGTTTCCTGTTTTTTGTCCTATTGCTAAAGTATATAACCAGCCTCCTCAATTATCTTGTTAAAATCTTCTTGTTTGACATTGAGAAAAAAAATCTAATCTTCTAGTAGCATGCGCTCTTATCATACATACACACATCTTTCATTCTTCCAACCAACAAAAAAATAACTGCTTATTTTTAATAGCAATCAATCAATCATTGTTCTGCTTTTGTAACTAGTTATATTATGTAAGGTTAGCAGTTTGTATTGTGTTTTAATGTTCATAATGTTGATCATCTCAGCAGCAATCAAGTTATTGGGATTGGGATCATTCATTCCATTCATACCACACACACTCTCGTTCCTATCATTTGTATAGATCTTTCGTCTAATAATAATCATTATTATCATCATCGTGGGGGAATATCACTCAAAGAACACAATTATAATAATAATATAACAACAACAACAATATGATAAGGTATAAATATGCGTACGCCATATAATATGTATGTATAGCTATATAACAAAATGAAATAAAAAGTATTTGATTTCCTGAAACTTTTCAATGATTAATAGTTACAACATAATAATAATAATAATAATAAAAATGTTATCTCTCCTAATTATTATGTGTCTATGTAAATGCAAACATTCTTTAAGTTCCCTCCTATTATGTATAATCATATATTATGCAATATGTTACATTGTTTTGTTTAGAGATTACACTAAAACAAATACTTGAAATGATTTTTAAGCTATTATATTAACGAAGAGATGAAAGTCTCGTAAAGGGTAATATCTGCCTAACCAAAAACGACACAAAAATGAAATAAAATTTGCAAAATAAATTAGTTCATTTTCAATCTGATTCCTCATCTTTTAAACAAAATCTCACATCTACTGGGCAGGAGACTTGCATACGCATAATGTAATATTATGCATTATAGGTAGTGTGTGTATAGTGTAAAGGCACTAATGCATGTTCTGCATATTAGTGCAATAATACAATATAAATAATTATCATTCATGCTCAGTAAATAACGTTAAACAACAACAATAATAATAATAACAACTATAATAATAATAATAATATTAAGAATCCAGGAAAATTTGACAATTCGTAGAAGTAGACTTTTTGTATAAACACTTGACCAGTCTTATGAAGTTACGAGATTGCAAACAATTTCTTCATACCTTCCGTCTCTCCATGCATTAAACTTTCACTATGATGTACTAGCAGTAGTAAATTGTAGTAAAAGTATGTAGTTCATCTAATTATAATTATGTATGTATGAAGAGAATGTATATTTGTAAATCTAACTAAAAGGCTACTAATAATCCAATCAATAATATTTCCCTATGTATCAATTGAAACGCTAGTTGTTTTTTATGTCAAGCCGCAATCATATTTTTTTCAAAGGATAATATTATTACTTGGATATATGCCATCAAGGACCCATTTTTAATGCGGTCTACCAGAGTAACTGGAGAAGAGGTAGAGAGACGCATTGAAAATGATTCTTTGTTGGCAGCCACCTTCTTCTTCTTCCACAAATAATACATAGGATTAATATTAATTCTGGCTTTATAGTTGATAATTGATAATGTGATAATAGTAGTACCTATTTAAATTATTATAACAACAACAACTACACGAGTGTGTGTGGCATTACGATTTCTGGAATAAAAATAAAAGATTTCTTATATTTTAAACCTTACTTTAGGTATCATAATGTGTCTCTGGGTTAGTTGAATGGTATTTCTTCGTGTTATTAGCAATTTTTAAAACTATAATAACAAAACGAAAATCAGAAAAATGCGTTGCTTAATTGCTTACTTGTAGAGTGTGTATATATATAAGATATCAACAGTGGATTCGTTATTCCTAGTGCGGATGCTTGATAAAGAGATGGTAATGTAAATATCATTGTTGATTTTTACATTTATATCTCATCTCACCGTAATTCTATAATCGCGAGTTGTAGAATTCTCTGAGTTTCAGAAGTTATATGTTGAGCATACATTCCATGATAAATAAATAATAATATAATAATTATAATAATAAAAGCTAACTGATATAGTATACATACTCAATTAAAATGTGTACTAGTACAAGAGAGGTAATGCAAACTATGTAATGATACACGTAACATTTGTATAAAATTTTGGGGACAATACTTTTTTCTCACGGGATATCCATTTGGTGACGATCACTGAGGTATATTTGTATAATATTTATATTTACAGTTACAGTAGCGTTGATCATTAAAGTATATAATTGTTGTATTTAGGACCTGATGTCTCTCCGACAGTACTTGAATTGTCTATTTTTTTCGGCGGACAAATTTTAAACCTAACTAGGGTTTCTCACTTTTAAACAGTAGCAATAATAATGATCATAATCATAGTGATATAAGCTTAGATTGTATTACAGGGTGAACAACTAGTATATGAATGACTATAATTAAAAATTGTTGAAAGACTATATTACTACAAAAATGATAACGATAATGACATGTGTGTAGTACGGGGTATATTTTGAGTGAATTCATCGGAAAAGCAGAGCAAATGCACAAAGTTACAAAGCAAAAATACGCAAAAATTATAAATTAGTGAGAAGGCAAAAAGATTACAGCTACAGCTAGCCAAAAAATATTTGCAAGTGTTTTTGACTGTTTCATTCATTACAAAAATCTAATAGTTTCATTTGAAGTTTTTGGATCGAGTTAATTTCTCAACCAATTAATCATCATAACGGTTCAATTAATATATGTTACGGATTATTTAACGCGTGAATGTAGAGACATTTTTTACCATAATAATAGTACATATTATGAGTTTTTACAAAAATTACTTTATATAAATACGTATGTATGTATTTGTTAGCAAGCGAGCTGTTGCTTCGATCCGAAGAGCGTAAAAGAGTATAAAACGACAAGACACGTTCTTATCTTAGAGAAACGAAAAGGAAAACAAATAGAAGCCAGGCACAACCTTATCATCATGGTAAAGAATTACTGAATACTTGTACACTAACTAAATAAACAACTTATAATAATAGTAGATCGTATATATAGTACCGCTTTTCTACAAAGAATCTCTTGTTGTACATGTATCACACAAATGACACTAGATTGGAATTAAAGTTAACCTGTGAAGTGTCCCAAATCTGCCTGTGAAGTATCTTAAGTTTTTAGTTTAGACTTCCACTAGAACTGGTAGATTCACGTGCAGCAACAATGGTGCCGGGTTTACGGGGGATCCGAGGCTGGGCAAATCCTTTGGTACCGTCTGGTCCGTACGGTTGACGAACGACAACCAGTCTGGGAGCTGATTCATCAACTGAGAGCTTGGAAAGGCGGTTGAGGAGACGTTCAGGACGTTGACTTTCTCTGTAAATGGATAATAATCTATGTTAAAATAATGATGACTGATAACTTGGAATAGTGGGTTGTTGTGGTTTTAACTAAAGGAAATGCGTACCCAATTTTAACGACGGAGCACGCAGAAGACTTTCCGTTTCTTGGATTTTGTAAAATGACGAACTCAACTTCATCACCAGGATTCAAATGCTGATGGTCCTTGACCTCAGACATGTGGAAGAACAATTTCTTTCCATCCTCTAATTCATGGGATAGGAAGCCATATTGACCTGTGCATTGATTTGAAAAATATTGCCGTTTATTTATTATGCACTTGTCCTGATAAAGTTCCATTCATATTCAAGCAGCTATTATATGTTTGATTCATTTGATAATTAACACGTACCCTTGACAGCCTCCACAGTTGCACGCAACTTCTTACGAACAGCCCTAATATTTACAGGTTTGCCTTGAGCATCCAATTGAAATTCAACACCCTCACCAGCCTAGTAAATTAAAAACGAACCAATTATATTTTTTGAATTAGAACAAATGAAGGAATGTACCAAAAGTCGGCAGTAGGTATGCTGCATTAATATGAGTAATCGTACCTGTAGCGTTTCCTTTTTGTTCAGCATGGATATGATTCCAAAATTGTAGGAGTGCCCATCCTGTCCATCAATGATTCCAGTGTATTCAGACTGATCTGGGTTAGCACCACGCAATGGTCTGCTCACCACACCTTGTAAAATATCTGGGAATATTGCTGCTCTGCCAATAGAGCCTTTAGGAAGAGGTTTCACAATGTCGGCGGCATTCTTGCCGTTTGCACTGGCCTTTGAACTAACGACGTATTCAACTTCTTGACCCACTTCCAGTGTAGCGAAATCACCAACCAGAGAACTGGAGTGGAAAAATATTTCCCCATCTTGTGCCATTGTTTCGATAAATCCAAAACCATCCTTCAGTGCGGCAATGTAGCCCTTCATTACGACCCGTGGGTTCTTTGATGAAGACGAAACCGAAGAACTAGGAGAACTGCTAACGCTTCCCTCAGAGTTAAAGGGATGATCGTATCGCCCCAATCCGTTAGAAAGCAGGTCAGCGGCATCAAGAGCTCCTTGCTCCTTTTGACCTTCAATGTCTTTAGTAAGTTCATTCCAAGTTGGGCTATCAAGACCCATTCCTCCTTCATGTTGCTTGGAATACTTATCCAACCCGTTTGCCAAGTATGAGCTGATTCCAGCACTTAATCCACTAAGGGGATCATTTCGTCCTTCCGGTGGAGAAGAGGATGCTGACAATGGGCGGTTGCCAGGTGGTGAGCCCATACCGACAGGCACCATTGCATTATGCATGACATTTTGAGAAGTGCTCAAGGCACCTGCCAATTGATGGAAACTAAGTCCTTGCGGTTGCGATGGACCAGCGTGTGAAACTGAAGGTGGATTAGAAGCAACTGGAGAGGTCTCGCTGTCACTGTCAACTTCGTCATGAGCTCTAATGTTTGCAGCTACCAACTCACGATTGCGACGAACCTGATGAATGTCGAAGATGATCTGAAAATGAGAAATAAATCAAGTTCCAATATAATCATTCAATCATATTTCCCACAAGCATAATCTGCATTCATGTATAATCATGTATCATGTATTCAGGTCATTCATAATCTTTTTACCTTTGTTCCAACGCGAATATTTTTCAAATTTTTACAATCCTTCCAATGGAACGTAATTGTATCTTGCTGCCATCCATTCAACTGATATTGAATCAGACCAGGTTCCCCAGGTTGATCGTTTCCTTGGCCTGTAATCTGAGCGAGAACCTCAGCGGATGATAGTCCTTGGATAAGTCTATCGGTTACATTTTTGGGGAGACCGAGAGTGGCAAGAGACGGTAATATTCCTGCCAGGGCTTCTTGGCTAACCCATGGGGTAGAGGGTTCTCGAACAACAATACCTTGGATTCCTTGACTGACAGGGATTTCAAATTGAACTGCTCCTGGTTTTAAATATTTTATGCGAATGGCTGACTGGCGAACTGGGCTGGATGGATCCTACAAACGGAAAATCAAATAAATCGTATATTTCCAAGATCACTGTAATGCATTAGAGAAAGTTTAATTATATTTGATGTGCGTATTTTACATACCTGAATAATTGTAAATTCAATATCATCTCCAATTTTAGGAGATCTGCTCAAATCAAGCATTTCAGAGAACCGGAAGAACATCTTTGAATCTCGTTCAGCACAAGTTATGTAGCCGCATCCATCCTTCACCGCAGAGATGACACCTTCTTCGCGCCTTTCACCGGAAACCACGAAGGACTCTTCTAATAGGGCAATATTGGTTGCTCTCTGTTGCTTGTCACGACGGTCAACAGCAAGTTGAAACTGAACCCAATCACCATGTCGCATGGTAAAGGACCCGTTTTGGTCCTTTTCTCCAAAAACAACTTCCAGTTCCTGACGGTCTGGACCACGATAGCGAAGTCTACCTTGCATGGATTCTGACCGTGGAGTAGGTCCAACAGGTGATGGTGACGTTTGTGATTTATCGATAGGTTTCAAAACTTGACCCTTCAGCATTTCACCGCCAATATCTTCGAAGACAACAGTTCCATGGGGAAGCTTAGTAATGCCAGAGGCAACCTCTTTTCCCTGTGAAAACGCATCCACACACTGGATTTCAATCGAAGCGCATTATTTGAATTATTTAATTTTTTCATATTGGTAAAATTATTGTAAAAGTATTTTTTGATATAGCATGTAAACGTACGTTTCGAGTTTGAATATTGAACTCCACATTGTCACCGACAACAATGCCTTCGTGGATCCTCGTTTCCGAAAAGTGGAAAAATATTTCCTTTGCGACATCGGCTCTTTCAATAAATCCAAAGTTATCTTTAATGTTGCTGACAATGCCCTTGTAGCGCACTGGCCTAGCAGGATTTTCAAGCCGAACATATCTAGCGGTCAAGTTTCCACTACGTTGATTTGTCGCAATCTGGAAACTGACAGTGTCACCAGAGCGCAAAGTAACATTTCCTTCTATGTCTTCCTGGCAGTATGGTAGGAAGAAGCATTCACCTCTGTTCTCATAGCTAATTCGCCCTTGAAGCTCTCCATTACTTTCATGGTGTAATTCAGTTGTTACAGTACCAGTTACGCGTTCCTCACTCAATACCTGTATGAAAAAGGAGGAAACATTCATTTAGCAATAAGGCTATCTTATGTACCTTTTCAGGCTTTTGCATTAGCGTTGAGAGCGTTGCGGCGTTACAGATTACCAATACTTATTAAAACATGCTCAAATATTTAAAACTGTTCACATTCCAAAATAAAACTGTCTTCATGAGAGAGCCATAAAGTCAAGCCAATATTTTTAAAACTCAATATCAATACCAATACAAACTATATTAATTATATATTTTAATCAGCTATTTAAACAAATCGCGATTACATGCTTACGAAAACGGACACAAACAACATTATAATTCTTTACAGTACAATTTCAATAACAACTACTGACAAAAAATATCACTACTAGTATCATGACTTCATCATATCAAATAGAATAGAAATAATTAACTTTCCATGAATAAGGAATCTTTGAAATCAGCCAATCGTTGGTTTTGAATTGACTTCATATAGCTACTAACTACAGTAGGACAAGACTCAAGAGTTCAGAGTTAAACGCGAATTGTCAGAATCAACAGAGTAAACACTGCCGTTAAGTTATCTTTGTTGCTTAAAAACAACGTTTCTTTGTCTCATTATCTCGAAGTTGCTCAATGACTACAAGGAGATAGATGGATGTCTTTCGCTTGACAGCTAACTACATACTAGTAAGTAATACGCATACGCATGCATGCATATACTATATACTATCCAATCTTTGTCCGTAACTGCTAACCTTAATAATAGTGATTTGGCCTAACGCAGTGCTTAAATGTTGAATGTGCCACCAAAATTATTTGTGTGTTGCTTTAGTAATACCATTGACTATCTTCAAATCTGTCCCACTAAATATTTAAGTGCATTAACCCTATTTTTATCTCTTTTCTTTGAATTAATAAATTATCATGCGATTTATAAAACTTATCATGCTATAAATTTCATTTTAAATTAAATAGTTAAGCATTTCATATCGTTGCATTCCATTAAAAAACGACACAATACGTATAAAATATTTTTGATATAATTACGTTAAAAACAATTAATAATAAAAAATAACAATACAATAATTAGTTTTGGCTACAGCAGAGAAAGCACATTTGCGGCTCAAGCGAAATTGCTACTTACAACCTCAGGGCCAATTTTTGTAACCGCGCTTGCAATGGGTTTGCCAGTCCTGCGGTCATAGGTCATTTCAAATTCCACAGGGTCTCCAAGTTTTAAATGTTCAATGGTGCCTTCAAATTGACTGAAGTGGAAAAAGAGCCGGGCCTGGCGCTCACAGCATTGAATGAATCCATAAGAGTGCTTCAAAGTAAGATAAGTCAACAGTTATTTAACTTAACTCTTAATTGAGATACAAGCAAGGAATTTCTTATGACCTGTGTTCCACACCAATTGAACTTACCAACAGCTTCTCAATGATTCCAGTTTCGCGAACTCCTTGATTAAAAGAGTTATCGCCACCGCTGCCGCCACTGCTTCCATGTTCATTTCCACTACGGCTGTTACTATGATTTCCGCCTCCACCTCCACCACCGCTGCTGTTGCTGCTATGAAATGTGTTACTGTTGGAGTGGTTATCCCGATCACGTCCTCCATGATGTTGCTGTTGCTGTTGATAGTTGCTACTGTTATGATTGTTACTACCATTGCCAAAATGATTCCCTCCATGACCATTACTCTGTGACATGTCATCCGAGCCAAAAACAGAGGAAGAGTCATTGTTACTTCGTCCCTGCTTCATTGATTGATTGAATTTGTTTGGTTTGTTTTGATTTTTTTAGAAAAAGAAATGAAAATATCCACATAATGACTTTCCAAATATTGACTTCTTTTAATTGCATTACATCATATTTTTCATTAACTTGCATTTTCGATCATTCTACGATAAAATTGATAAGCTTTGAAAACTGAAATGATAATAAAAAGATTAAGTGAAATGAGATGTAAAAGTATGAATCTGTTACTAATTAGTTGTTAGTTAATTTTAAAAGGAGAAATGGAACTTTTCTATAAAAATATTTGATAGGATGCGTAAAATTTATATTTAATATCTTTCGATATACAAGAAGTCTGCTTCTGGAAAGTCATTAAATAATTTGCCAACACTTGTAGTTAGGCATTATCACTTTAAAGGGCATTGTTCTTGTAATCATTCATCATTAAATATCTTATGACATGCACATTAAAAATGGCATGTATTCATTGCAAGTGCAATGCCCTAATTTTAATGCAACGACTGCAAATTTTTGATCATTCAGAGTTCTGATACTCTAATCTATACCCAGAAACTACAGCGGGTCTGCACATATTTAACTGTCAACTTATGATTTAAAACATAGTATTTAGTATATTTTCTAAACTTAACTTGCAAGCTAAGTTAAGTTTGAAGTTAAGTGCGGAGTAAAAAAGTGTTTGCAGCTGTAGTTAATTTGGGAATATTCAAATTGACAATAAAAGAGAAAACTTTCTTCGGTGAAAGTGCATCCGCTAAAGAGAAAGTCGATAACTATCTCCGATTAAACTTTCTCTTACAAACTTCTAAGATTCATAATATTTATACAGAAATTGAGGAAAGATGTGCAAGTAGCGTAGATGCTACTACTGACAACTGACAACTCAGTTGATAAAAGATGTATTTGCAAGTAACGTGTATGCTACTACTGACAACTAGTGACAACTGACAACTCAGTTCATAAAAATGAATAAAAAGGAGACAATTCTTACCGATAGTGTATCATCAATAGAGAAAGTGCTGATAGGAAACTTTGAAGTTGATGACGAAAAGTTGGATGAATTTGAATAATGGTTGCTCTGTTGTTGGTTGGAAGAGCTTCCCCCAAAAAAAGTTGGTGAGTGTGATGATGGAAAAGCTGGAGAATGAGAGTTGTGAGAGTTTCCTTGGTTATAAGATGTTGGTGATTTCGACTGACCATTTCTCATCATACCAGGATGACCTCCCATTCCGGAATTCAAGTGGTGATTACCCATGGATCCGCTACCACCACCACCACCGCCTCCTCCTCCTCCTCCACCCATTCCGGATCCAGGTGCTTGATTACAGGAATTCTGCTGCATGCAGTTACCACCTGATGGATCCTTTGGATTGAAAAATCCAAACGTAGACATACTGGCAAATGGGTCAAAGAAGTTGGAGCCATTTGAAGAATTGGAGACGGCTCCTCCTCCACTCCCATTGCCAAACGCAGAGTTAATGCCGCCATCGATTATGCCACCTGGATTACCAAATCCAGAGTTCGAACTTGATCCAGGACCTCCTCCGATTCGTGATAGTCCACCGCCACGATTACTTCCAGAGCCAACTGCTGTATTAAGTCCTCCACCAATGGAGTTTCCTAGTCCTCCACCAATTGCTTGGTTGAGCAGGGCTTTCAGGTCAAGAAGACCGTTATCAACCCCATTGAGCCGACTAGGTCCTACGTTCCAGCTGGCCATAGTATTTTTAAATGCCAAATAGATTTCTATTGACGACGGCGATGTCTTCTAACAAGTTATTTACCAACAGTTAATTACGTATATTATGTATGTGCTGAATACTTTGTAAAAAATTGCTTTCTTTGCTTTCTCTTGAGATTTTTTTTCTTCGTCTTTTTCAGTTCCGCTTCGTTTTGCTTAAGACTTAACACACTAATTTTGATTTGATACACTTTGGATATGGGATAAGATCTCTAAATAGATTTACTTCACAATTCCAACATTATTACGTCACCATAAGCATTCAACAACCCAAAAAATATTGTAAAATGTTTATTTTTTTCTCTTCTGCTTTCTCTTCTAAACTCTAACAACAACAATTTGTAATAATACAGACCGACGAACGCGATGGGCTAAAAATCATTTACTCTTATTTTTACGTATAATAGAGTGTATTATGATGCTCTTCTGATCTAATTATTATTTTTTCTTTTAAACTATTTTATATAATTACTCTTTTTATAACAAGTTCAATAGGAGTAGTTGTGATTAGCTAGGCGCTTTGCACTTCACTTGTTCACTTTGGCTTGAATGAATACTTTTTAAAACTTGTATTATATTTATAATATATAATATTTATATTTTTCAGTCTAATTTCAAATAAAAATTCGTATTACTGAAGTTATGGATAGTTACATAATTAATTATTATATTTATATTATTTATTGTTTCCTATTTTTTTAATGCTGAAATACACTGTTTGTATATTTCCTTATAGAAGAGGTAAGGTATTCAGTGGTTTCTTTTCTTTTAAACTTAACTTAAAAGCTATTTATATCAGAGTAGATTGTATTATAAATAATAATATTTTATGCTTGCATAATACGTTTCTTTTAAGTATTTTGTATATTTTGGGTTGATTTGATAATTAATTATTACTTTTTTTATATATCGCAGCAACTTAAATTGATCTGCGTGGCAGAAATTGGCTTCTTTCAATAATATTCTCTTTTTTTCTCCCTTCAAAAAAATGCGTTTTATAATCTGTCTCAAAGTCTCCTAAACAACGTATAATAATAAAGCTTTAACAATTGATATTTATTATGTAATCAATGTAGTAATAATAATAATGGTAAACCACTAAACTGACTAAAACACTTAAATAATATGTGACGCTGTTTTATGATAATTAATTAGTGATAATTAACGATAGTAATATCAATATCTACTGCTTTCACCCTTTTGTCTTTGCAAAAAAGAAGAATAATAAATGCTACAAGTTGAACAAAGAAAATGTATGACTTTTTGTTGTAGTCTCTCTACTTCATAAAGATACTTTCTTTTTTGTTTTAAATATACAAATTCTTTAGAGATACCAGTAGTTGTAGTAGTAGTAATTATATAAACTTAAATATTACTAATTTAATTACAGGTGATGCACAACAAGCCTTTTGTTTTTCAATTGTGGAAAACTGACAATTCGAGAACAGTCTTGATACGTCTTCTCTTGAACTTTTTTTTTTATTATTTTCTCCCGTCTCCTTCTCCTTCTTCTTATTGAACGAAAAAAATATGTAGATTTTTTTTATACTGTTAAAGTTAAAATTTTATGTAGATGTATGCAAATTTTTCTTCTTATAAATGATGCTAAGTTGTAAGTTGTGATTTTTTTTGGTGGTATAATTTATGCTGTGGTGGTGTGATTCTTTTTCCAGTTTCAAACTTGAAGAAAAAGGACGAATAGTTTATTTTAAAAACGTTTTCTTTTTTGGAAATATATGGTAAGCTTGGAGTTAAAGTTTATCACTAGAAATTTTTTTTTAGATAGGTAGTTATGTAATGGAGGTGATGATGATACTGCTGGAGGTGATATATAATTTGTTTTTGTATAAATTATCAGTACATTATTGGCGTTTTCCTTTTTTGCTTGGGTGCTATGTATACTCTGCGCGCTTTTATATTTTAAACACGAGATGATGATGATGAAATAGCAACAATTTTTAGCAGAATTAATAGCGTAGTTTTAACGTATTACGTATAATCTTTTCTTTGATTCCTGGAGGAACTATTTGCGCTTTGCTTATTATATTTTGCAGATTCAAAACTTTCGCGGGCTGTGTTCGTTTCCAAAAAAAAGTCTTTTCTATTTCCTGAGGTTGAAAACTTTCAACGAGATACGAGAGAAATGCGTTATTTTTCTTTATAGTAGTAGTAGTACAACAGGTATAATCATAGTTTAGTAATAATGTCCACTTTAAAAATATTATTCACATTTAAGATTTGGAAAAAAACGTTTTTAAAAAGTCTTTCTGGTTTTCTTGTTTTTTGTTTTGATTTGTGATGTAACAACAACTAGTGCTATTATAATTAGATAATCATAATAATAATGTTATGTAATTTCACAGGTTGACACAATCAGTAAGATGTAGTAGTAGTAGTAGTACAAACGCTTGAGATGAAAAGAGAAAAAACAATGATTTCTTCTTTCTTTGTAAAAATTGTAAAGTAAGTTGTTGTATTGTCATTTAATTATTATTATTTTAAAGATGCTTTTGCCAACCTTGAAAAAAAATAGTTAGCTAGAGCAGCGAGAGCACACTTTATTTTTTCTTTGTCTTCTTGATCATGGAACACAATTTTTATACACACACTCAGAAAAAAAACTCACGTTACTATACTTTTTGAATACATATACCACAGTTTACTTTTTTTAGATACTTTCCAGTTGCAAAAAAATTGTCGAGAGTCGTTGCGCAAAATAATGTTTTGTTAATTTGTAAAGTTTTTTTTTGTTTAGTTAATTATTATGTATTTGATTTGAAGGAGAATAAGAAATGATTTGTTGCTGGTGCTGTTGACGAGATTGATAGTGATGATGATAAAGTTAAAGTTGTCGGTAGATTTTGTGGTGGTGGTATTACTGTTGGCGAACAAGATGTTTGAAAAATGTTGTCTAGTGGAAAACCATGAAACTGATTCACTTGTAAACAATCATCCCCGTTGTTGGATTTGTTGAGGGAATCAATCATAATAATATCATGTTCTCTTATAATCTTTCCAGACACTGCAGGAAGAAGACGCATACTTTTGTTTCCAAAAAGTTCAAAAAGAAAAGAGTCGCTTTGCGTCGTTGTCTTGGCATATAGATAATTGTTCCGGAATAAATTCTTTTATGCTTTTTGCTGATATATCATAGTTTGAAGAGTATGTAATGAGTAGTTGTTTGAAGAGTTTTTGCATGAACTTATTAAAGATTATTTATTGTTGCTGATGATGGTTTCTGTAGAGCAATGTAATAATTATTATTACCGGATGTTGCAAACATTACGTAGTTAAACGTGTAGAAAATAAAACGTTAAACTTTTGAAACGTCGTGTCTTGATCACCGTCTTTTCCGTTGAAAAATAATTAAACTCAAGTTTCCACTTTTAGCATATTTATTTTCTCTCAGTTAGTAGTGTATAGAAAGAACGAAATATATAGAACAAACGAAACTGTTTCTATTGTATATAATCTTTTTTCATTTACTTTTCAAACGTTATTGTTAATGTAACAAGTATAACTTTCTAAACTGTTTTTATTTGTTTTCTGTGTAACTTTTTCCAGTGTGAAATTTTTTTTATTTTATTTTTTTTGCTTTAAGAGTCCTTTTTCTCGTATGACTTTTCGTAAATATCACAGTGAGTTGCGAAAGTTCCCCTTTTCCTGTTTTTATTTATTATTAATTATTATGTATTTTTTTCTTTCCTTCTCTCCGACTCTCCGTCTCTTTGTTTTTTTTCTGTTTAAACTCTAGTTATTACTATGTTTTGTATGTATATTAATAGTAGTATTACTTTACGCTTAAATGTATTGAATGTAATTTGTTGTCTTACTGCACATTGCTGCTGCTTCTGCTGCTAACTTTTCTCTTTAAATCTAAATCTTTCTCCGTTCCTAATTAATTTTCTGTTTAAATGACGAGTTGTATTATAATTAGTAGTAGTATATTTATTCTTATGAATTAATTATTACTTGAAGATTTTTTTAACGTTATCAGAGAAGTCGTCGTTTGAATTTTTTTTATAGCAGAGAAGTTGTGATAACAATTGTTTCTGTAGAGTAGTAATATGTTGTATGTAGAGAATAGTGTGTATATGTGTGTAGTAGTAAAAGTAGTTGTAGTAGAAGTAGTAGTACAGATATATTTCTTTATAGCAGATATATATATGTAATTTTATATATCGAAGTTACAAATTGTAATTATTATTTTAGAGTAGTTGTATTTATTTTATGTTTTTTTATTTATTATTATTTAAAGTAGTAGTATAGGTTGCAGAAATTGGTGATGATGGTGGTTGTTGTTGATGCTCTGTAGTTGTTAATGTTTTTAAGAGTTGTTCTTCTAGCCGTTCTCTCTAGCTGGCTGCCATCATAGCCATTGCCCCAACCAAAGTGTTCCCATATCTCGTTTTTTTCTCTTTTAGTTCTTTCGTTCTCTTCTCCTCTTCTCTCTCTCTTTTCATTTCATTTCATTTCAGCTCTCAGAGTTTCTCACTTCTCCTATCTCGTCTTCTTCGCTTTCCGTCGACGTCCTCCATCCAATAATTCTGCATGTTAGGTACAATAACTTTGTATATAAGAGAGAGAGAGACCAGACCAGAAATAAGTAAGAGAGAGATGTGTTACATGGAGTTAGTAGTGAGTCTCGTCGACTACTTATCTCTATATCATTATTATTATTATTGTTATTATTATAAAATGTATGACCTTATAAGTATGTTCTGGCCAGAGATATCTATACATTTTTATATAATGTGGAGTAATAGAATCTCTTGTTGTAATGCATGATATTTATAAGCAAAAGCAGTGGTTTGGTTTCGCTATGTGGTATGCTATATTATTGTGGATTTAATAGGACGAGAGGGTAGTAAAAATTTTCTTTTATAATAATGCTTTGCTTGCTTGCGTTGGATTAGATTTTACAGCATTACATGCACGGGTACATAGAGGAACGCATAACAAAAAACGGCAGTAGAGTAGAGGAGCAATGGCGTTTGTTCCTTTTTATGAAACAACTCAACCAACCTAACTATTTAAGCCTGAAGAGAAAAAGAGAATAAGAGAGCCACATAACCAAAAGTAACTACCAACCAATGTAAAAATGTAAGTCAAGCCGTGTGTGTTTGATAGAGATGATGATGATCATGATCGTGTTCCCTATGTGTTTGTTAAATGTGTAGATAGAGCTCTCTGGCAATATTATAAAGAGAATTCTCATAGCCGTACATTTCCTCGTCACAAACGACGGGAATCGCTTTGTATATTAAACAATGGTAACGTGGTTGTCATAGTAGTCCGAGCACAGAGATATAAGTAGCTATAGCTACAATGAACGTACGTAGATAAAGCAAAAGTATGAAAAGCACCTTTATAAGGTACTTGGGTTAGTTGGTTGTGTGTTTCTCTTCTGGGCTCTTCTCCGCGGTTCACTCTTTGGCCATAATATTGTGTGTGTGGAGAAGAGGCTTGCATACAAATGGGAATGTTGTACACACAGAAAGATTTTTTTTCTCTATCTAGGTATTAAAGAAGTAAGTGTACAAGGGCGAAAGAGCATTTTTGTAGTAGTGGAGCAAGTAAAGTCTATGCGATGTTGAATGTTGAGTGAGCAAAAGAGAAAAAAATATCGTAAAATGCATTATCGTATTATTATGTATTATTCCTGTAAAAAAGCACTGCTGCTCCACTGAATATGTGACCAGTACTACATAAAAATGTAGCAACTTTTTGTAAGTAGAAATGGTAAATGGTACATAGAAAGAAAAGAGATGATAGCAGAAGACTTGGGTTTTTTTTGTATTAACATATCTAATAATATTATTACGTCTCTGTTGCCTTAGCGTCAGCAAGTTTCAAAATTGGTATAATATTTGTCTGTCTGTCTGTAAAAATTTTTTTGCCACGTGTTTGGTCTAATTTAAGATAAGAATTGATTTATTACAACTAGGGTGCCCAACGGAATGATCCTTACAGTTTCTTTTTCTGTTTGGGACTCAATGAAAAAAAAAACTTTATATGAGAGCATTAAAACACTTTAATGACATAAAATGTAACTTAACAGCTTATTTAAACAGGCACATCGTAATGGGCACCATAATGTTCAGTCCATTAATTCAGATGATGATCATCCACATTGCTCCAGGTGAGGTGAAAGTATTGAAGAAATGAAATGAATTATAGTGTCTAATAAAACAACCATTTTTGCGGCATTACATTTTTAACGTCCTCGTCTCCGTATTGTCACTTTCTCTTCTCTGTTCAGCCGTTTTTATCAGCGACACGTATTTACGAGCTATGATACAGCGGTTTTATTACCTCCAAATTTTTTAGTCTTTTTTACGTGCACAAGCAAAATATATGAATGCATGTATGCGGAATGTTGATAGAAAGAAAAAGAAACACATAAAAACATGAACGCTTGTGCCCTTCTTGATGGCTCCCACTTTTCATGCCATGTTATGTTGATGTTGGTTTGACTGAAACAGAGAGAGAGAGAGAGGCTGAGATAGAAGCAAAAAAAGTTAAAAACTAAAAAGCGAACATTGAATTGAATTCAGCCTCTTATATAAATGTTGTGGTAAGTATGTCCTCTGAACGCACTCCCCAGAGGTGGTGGTGTTCGTGGAGGGATAGCGGAGGCCGACAATGTTTGCAAGCTTTCCTGTGTTCTATGAATGTACATGTGCCTATTTTACATTAGCTTTATTATATGCCATTTTTTAAATAAAATGATATATATCCACATCCAGACTAGATGCTAGTAGAAGTGACTAGACACATGCTATCGAAATAATGGGGCAACTTTGGCAACATAACTTGGACTTGTACTCATATAAAACAGCAAAAGCAGTAGTCTTCTTCATTTTTTTGTGAACTGAAAAGAGCAAGTTTAAGCAGAAGTGGTGGTGGAGGCGGTTGGTTGCTGTAGTCGCAGTTATTATAGAGCTGTGTAGTATTAAACAAGGCGAAAAAAGAGAGAAGTGTGCTGTTGTTAAAGTAGTATGAACGGTCGACAACGCGAGAGGGGACCATCACGACGATCTTGGGGAGGTTTCTCACAACTTGCTACCTCCACTTCCATCATCATCATCGTCGTCGACATTACCACCACCACCACCACCCTAACTAATCGAAGGAGACCTCAGCGAGTAAAAAAAGGTAGTACACACAGGCGAGGGAAAACGTACATATGTTAAAATTAATCCTGTGTATAAGTAAATTGAACTTCATTATATTCATATCTCGCCGTATCCGACGACAATAATGAATGCTCTTACAATGCATATTGTTTGCTATATAGGTTGCACGGTGGAAAAAAGGTAGAGAGAACTAGCAAAATTGCGTTCCATTGTTAGAAGTGGTGGAGTGGAGATGGTAATACATATGACGATAATGATCATGATGATAATGTAATGCTTGCTGGTAATGTTAAACGATGCTGCTACTTATTTACAATGCGAAATGGATTGTTAGTTTATTATAAGTAGTTGATAAATTGGTTGAGCGAGAGCAACAAAACAAGTGTATGCAATCCTTTGGGAAATGTGATTTTTACAATGACATATAAATAGAACAAGCACACTGGCAGGGAGCGTTGATTGTCGTATACACTTTGTTGCATTAATGTTGTTTTTAATATACAGTAACAAAAGAGCTCCTTGCATGAGATTTCTTAAGGGAACATCATTGTTGGTTCATGTCCTTATAAAATCATTTTTCTCACTTTATTCTACACAATTGTTATGCATTGTAGCTATCTAGCTTTACTTTAGTGGCAGCAGTTGTGTTGGTAATAATGATGTTATTGGCGATAGAAAGATGAGATGGAATCATAATGTACAAAGTATGTATGTGTATTTATGCGTTAATAATGTTTTTTGGGAAAGACGTTTTATATATTGTCTGAAAGACACATAAATTGTGGAAAATGGATGAAAATGAATAAGTTAATATTTTGTAGGAAGGAATGGAAGACAAGATCTGATCGTCAATGTAAGTAAAGCTATGAAGTAAGAAAGAATATAGTATCATCATCAAAGGCATCATTATTTTCCTGAGTAGTCTGATGCTGTTTGTTGCTTGGTTGGGTTATTGTTACTTTGTTACATGATGAAAAACTGAAACTTCTTTACAATTAGATAAATTGGAGTGTGTGAGGTTGAACAACATTGTTTGCCGCACATGCATACCTACCTGTGTGTGTCTGCAATTTAGAAGTTACATATAATATGTAGCATTATTGTCTGTTTCATTGCTTTTCATTTTCTTTCATTCTTTTCTCTGTTCTTTGTTAACGTATCTGTTCTTGAGTCCATCTTGCTTGCTGCATGCATGCGTCTTCTTGTTTTTTACCTTATTGAACGCTGCAGATAATGCTACATGGCTTGGTTGTAATCTTGTTGATGATAATTACATATATGACCCATAGCCTGGCAACTTTACTTATGGCTTGACTTACATCAAGGGTTTATACTTATTGTTAGATACAAACAAGAAGCATGTATGTATCCCTTAATGCCAATTTCATGTAAGTGCTACGAACCTGATGAATTGGATCCGATTGGAAGTAGAAACAAAGATGCAAACAATAGAATAAAATGTAGAAAAGTAGCGAGATTTTATGGATTTTAAGAACTTTAAATTAGATAGATTAATATTTGATTAGAGGTGAATTTTTAGCTAAACTGTTGTATGCTTCGACCCACGTAATTTCATTGGTTTATGACTGGAATAACACACTGAAATGGAATTGTCTCTTCATGCATCAATAAAACTGTTCATCAATTGTTTATCAACATTGCTGTCAACTTTAACATTATTTTACTGATAGCAACTAGCGCTTTCGCTTTCCACAACCAAAGGAAAGGAAAACTTACTATTAAATTTACTACATTGCCATCTTCAAAGTTTCAAAAATAGGCCAAAGTCAATCCTATGAAATAGACTGACAATATGACAAAATAAGCCAACAATCGTTAAACAGAGAATCTCACAATTCATACTTTAAAAAATAAAAATATCACAATTTTCTTTTTAGAACAGGAATATAAAAATCATCTTTACATGTATACACACTACATAGAGATTTGAATTGCTACATCTTTGCGAATATATAAAGTCTTACTACCCACCCGATTATTTGTGGGTACCATTCATTCCTTACATTTCATACAAATAAATACCTATGTTTGTTGCACTAACTTTACAATTAGTTACCACATTCATGAAAAAGTTTGCATTAGCATTTCGTACGTCCATTATTGTAACTTGAACAGCACAAAGTTGAAATGAAGATAAAAAGACTATATTATCATTGTACAGACAGAGATGCAAACACACAGAGACTACCTAAACATTATTTATCTTACTAAAATATTATTTTTATGCATTCAATTGGGAAGAGAATCATACGAGCTATAATATATCTGTGCAGTGTTGTTTGCTGCTGGTTTTATAAAAAAAAGTTGTTCCTCAAGTTGATCGTTTACTTTACTACCTCCACTTTTTTATGATATTAAAAGTGTAACTAACTAACACTATTTTACTGACGTGAACGTGATAAAATGTTTATAATGCCCTGCTGCATACAGCATGCATACTGCATTCCATACCACCACTGCTCATATCGCCAACCTCTTCGCGTCATGTTGGTATCATCATCATCACTATCACGTATTTTATACTTTTTAAAACCAGATAAGGTATATGTCCGCAGTGGTTATAGGTTATTTTTTAACTCAATTTTTTGCTCTTTTTTAAGTAGGTGCTTACTTAAATATGTACGTACCTTAATTTTTATAAGATAAGAAATCCATGTAATATGTACACCACCGTCGTCATATCATATCGTAATTAATAAACATGATCATCATTATCATCCACAACAACATTTATTGAATTTAATCTGCAGCTATGTTTCTTATGCTACTGGCTACTTACATTGCATTTGCATTAAAAATACATTTACTAAAGTACTTTTTTGTAGATTATTAACTGCTACTTTAAAGTACAAAGCCAAGAACTACATACATGTAATGCCACCAAGATTTTATTTCAGAAACGCAACTTTAGAAGACTAATTCAAAAGAATCATATAATGCTTGTTTGGCAAAATGTTAGAGGTGTGCATGTATTGTTTACGTTTTTATGCCATGCCATCCATAAAGGAGTGGTGTGATGCGAGATGAACATGAAAAAATTATTAGAGAAAACCACTTTTTTCATGGTTTTTCTTCTCTCTTCATCTTGAATTTAAAATCCTACTCACAAAATAAAGCTTCAAAATGTTGCCATGCTACACTTTGTTTTGTTGATTCCAATGTAGTATTTTTATAATATTCAATATTCAAAAGTTTTGTGTCAATGGTTGTTTTTATACTTGAAGATTTATACATTAAAAAATGTAGGTTTACTTTTGTCGTCGGACGAGATCCATGAAATGAAAGCGCTGCCATGTAACTAATGATAAGTCATCCATCCGTACCTATCTTCTTCTGAACAATTTACTTTAATATTTATATTGGATAGCCATCATATCATGTAATGTCACCAAGGTGGTACTGCACATCAGTGCAGTATGAAACTGATTTTCGTTGTTCACTAAAAAATATCTTAGTCAACATTTATCAGACTGTTTATCAGTTAAATGCAAATGAGCAACAAGATTTTTATAAAGATTATTATTGCCATATTTTCAATCTTTTCTTTCAGACTATAATCTACTGTATTTTTTTTTGCTTTAGCAACATAATGACTGTCTTTATTTTCTTGCATTTTTATGACGGCATCATGGTGATTACATTGATGACGATAATTGCTATGAAGTAATTTAGAATTGGAAAATAATGCCTGTACAATAAACAATTGTTCATATATGTGTTGCAGATGCATGATTGCAGATTGTTATTGATATGATAACTGAATTTTAATCATTAAATGCCATATTGTTTTGGTCAGAAAGCGATTTGAAGCGGCGGTGTTATGTCAGTCTGTCTGCCCGAGAGAACACTTACCGTTTCCGATACTTTTTGAGCTAGAAGGTCAAGAAATCTGTAAGTTACCTATGTGGTATTGGCTTTACCGCAAATAGGGTCGATGCTAATCGTTTATGAAATGGACCTCTATAATATGCTATTATGCTAAAATGGTTAACCATGATATAGACGACAATAATTATGAGTTTGTATCGCTTCGCCCCTTTCCTACTTTGTCCTTTTCAATATATTTGCTATATTTTCCATTTATTGGCTGACAAATTAAGCATTTCAGTACTTTGAACTCTGTACGTTGACGAAGTTATTAATCTTCAACTGCGCAGATAAAACTATGAAAGACGGAGTTTAAAATGTAGACATTAATAATAATTTTTCATGAAGTGAGAGAACATGATATTATTTCCAGTCTGATCACCGTGAAAGGACAAAACATCCAGATTCATGTTTCTCACGGAAGAAAAATGTTCATTATATCACCAGACACCAGCTCGTATTACAACATTACAAGACGCTTGCTCATTTTTAGCTGTATTTCCCTATTGGATAGTCATTTAACCAAAAGTAATTCGATTCTTTATCTAAAAAGTCTCGCCAGTACGCCCAGTCTTTATTACGTGCGCATAACGATGATAATCAATAAAAAAGTTATTCATCTTCAATCAGTCAAAGTAATTTTACACCTTATCGTTTTATTTCTATAACTCTGCTCTTGTTATCAAATATCCGTACGAAACGGACGCATACGTAATTCGTATATTCGCATGTTCATAACAAGACGGATCTTGTCTCGTTTTCATGAACCTATCTCAGATAAATGGCGGGTGTCACAACAACAATGATGAACTCTTATTTGTTTCCTATGCAAACTACTACTTTACTTTACATTTTACATACTTTCAATCGGAAACAGAAATCCTGCATTTGACAACGATATCGCTCGCTTTAAAAAAATAACGTCGCATCCATATATTTGCTCATTCCTTATGTTCCAACGCTCAAGGTACCTTATTTTAAAGGAAATATATGAACCTTTAAAAAGACAGAATACATTAGGCACATGACAGGATGACATTACATCTCACCCTAGATTGATGCAACCATTGAGCCAGCAGTCGGCATATGGCGGATAACTATTAACAAAATATTGTATACTTAATTGGTATTGTTATGTGAAGTGAAACATATTATACTAAGATAGATTCAACGGCATATGTTCCCTCCAATTCTTTCCATGTCATTTCACTAAAGTGACAGTGTAGGTGTCATGTTATTGTCAAAATCTTATCTAATTTAAACACTCTCTTTTTAAAACACAATATATGAATAGTAAGTATATGACTTGGTATGAACCCATATCTTCTCAACCTCATAAAGAATGAATGAATGCTATTATGCCACGTTTCACATTTATCAACGAATTTATAACAATACCAATATGTATTTTCTTTCTTCCTCTCTGGAACTTGTCAGAAAGGAAATGGAAATTCTCCAAGCAAGCCTGCTGCTGCATAACATGCACAACATTTTCTCCGTCTGTGAATGTGGCAAAGTTTCAATAAAATAATAATGAATAAAAGCTGGAACGAAAGCGAGGAAACGAAAAAATAACAGACTGGCTATAAAACCTTGGCGACATCGGGAAGTGTATTTAAAAATATTAATAACAATAATAATGATATTATGTCTATTATTATAAACAAGTCAACTACATATTATTTCCAAGTACATATTGTACTCTGGAAAGTGGTTCTAAAGCTCCTGCTGCTGCTGCTCCTGGAGCAAATCTATCTGTCCATGTTGCATGTGTTTTAGAGGTGTAAATTCTACTACTGCGCCAATGCAATTTGATATTGAGTGACCTTGTTGTTCCATACTGACGTTCCGTGTTGGTAGTGATGTTGTTCATGTTCTTATTTTTTACTCATTTTTATAAACTGACTTGTCGTTTTACCACCACCACCACTCCTGTAATATGAATAGAAAAATAAGATTTGCTGGTTGTTTTTCTTTAAAAAGGTTTTGGAAAGAAATGGACAGCATTTGGCTTTTATATATGGTCTTTTTTACGTAGTTCCCATTGTTTTTACTGGGAATATGTATCCAACTTGCCCTTGAGTAAAAGCGTAGTATTCCCGATTCCCGAGCGAGGTATGAGCATCTAAAGTTATATGATATTTAAAGTTTTAGTTGACAAAGAAAATCTAGGTAAGGTTTTTATGATGTTTTACATTCCAAATTCCATCGAATTAAAATAAACCTCAAATGAATAATTTCATGGCCACAAAAGCAAATAGGAAACCAACGAGAAAGGAAATGTTTCTGATTGATTATTGGCACAAGAACATTGCAAACTGCAGGAAATATACCCGGGTCCCTAATTAGGCACATATTTGAAGTCAAGGAGAAAGAAATTCTAGATATTTTTTGTAGAAAACTTTGCAAGTTAATAATATGCCATTGAAGAAATTACCCCGCTGACAGTCATGTAGTAAGAAAGTAATAATATATATAAATAGACAACTGCCTACTACTTATAAGTAGTGTTTTTTTTGCTTGTATCATGAAAATTGTATCAGTTTTGTCATCATGACTCATAATAGAGCGAAAGTAGATATGCATAAGTTTGTGGAAAAGAGACAAAGAAGAATCGATTGAAAATGTTTCCCCCTGTTTTTTATGCTAAACATCTCATGTAGGAAGTGGGTCGTTCTACTTAGCAATGCCACAATTTCGGTAGTTATAGTCCATAATGTTCCTTCTTAAGAGGCGGTTCTGCAAAAAATGAACGTAGAATTCCGTGTATTAAAAAAACACATGCATAAACATTATTTCGAATTTTTTCGTGTTTTTCGTCTTTCATAAAATGATGGGCACCACACCATTATGCACTACTACGACTTGACTGTGTAATAGTCAATACCTTGTTTGTGAACATATCGATGTCAAAATGAAAATGAGCTTCTTGTCTTCTAGAAAAGAGCAGAATGCGGTGTTGACTTACTTCGCGACCGCAATGGCTTTTTAGTCAATTACTTAAATTAAAGATTGCAAAAAATAAGCAATGATAATGATGACGAATGTCTATTTTGACAATCAATCTAAGAGCTTTTACCCAGTAACAACTTGAATTTTGGATGATGGCATGCTTATACCTACATATAAATGTACCGATTCGGATGAAACTAAATTACAAAGTAAGCTTTCTTGTAGTCTTACCATTTATAAGTATCATTAGGTTGTTTTTTAAGGTCAATTAAAACTAAGTAAAACCGCCATCTTTTTTTGTGACATTATCATGCGCAATAAGCGAATTCAATATGAGCCATTATTTTAACATTGTTCCGTTTTTTATGCATGTTATTTGACAAATTCCTCTGCAACTGCAACACGTGGCGGATGATGAACTTTGTTTATTTGCTTGCTAACGGGTTGTTGCGTTCGCATTCCAGAAATTAAAACTCTTAGCTTTGATTACTATTATTACTATATGAATGCCTTTATTGTTGTAGTTGAGGGATCATCATGAGGATGAGGATAGCCTCTACTTCTACTCCTGGTAGAATGATTATAGTAAAAAAATGCGTACCACCGACGACGAGAAGGGGCATCAAACTTTTCGTCCCCTACAACCTATATCACATCTGTGTTCATACAAATACTTACGTACTCATGATGAAGCGTTCAATTTAAATTCACACCATCCATCCACCATCTACTCTACTCATTATTATGCGTAAAATATCTTCTTCATTTTCAGTTCCTTTTTTTTGCCTTTTTGGCTTTCCTGTACTTTTCCGTACTCTTCCCCGTTTGGATTGAGCCACGTATAATAATACGTCGTATTGTATTGTAATTTGTAATACGTACTACGTGGTACTACTGACTGCGAGCCTTTGGGGGTAAGAAAAACTCAAATCTCAACTCTACACATATAAAAAACGGACGGCGACAAAAAAATAGAATTGAATTTTAGGCCATCATACTTCTTGTTTCTCCGTGTGTAGTGGTAGTAGTAGCATTTTAAGCATCTTTACTATGCACTTTTACTTTAATGTCTCATACAACAACATGAAAGTCCCATTATGATGCAGTTTTAATTTAATCAAGAAGAAGTTAGAGAACCAATATTGAATATTGAAAAGAAAAAAGGTTTTGTCAAGGCACGTGCAATGAAGGTGCAGCTGCAAATGCTGCAATACAATATCAATATGAATGTGTGTGCAGAGTCAAGTCTGAAAACGAAGACCATTCCTCCTCGTCATCCATCCGTATTATTTTGTATCATCACAATTCTGGTATTTTTGCAGCAGTGGTGGTGGTGGTCGGTTTAGGGTAAGTGGTACCGTGGTACTGGCGGTAGTGGTAGCTTTTTATAAGTTGGCAACAACAGTCTCTAGCTTTAGGAGGTGGCAGTGGTGGTGGTTCAGGCTCAGCAAGATCAAGTTGAGATTTTGAGATGATTGGATCATTTGAGCCAATAGCTATAGGATATCATCTCGTGTCTGGCTAGCAGCACACGACTACTGCTTGCTGTGGTATTTAAAAAGGAAAAAGAACTTGTGTTCTGGTGATGCAGAATGGAGATGAAGTTGGAGGAGGAAAAAAATGAGATTGGAAACTCCATGATTACTGAACTTAACTGAGGTCAATGGTATAAAAAATGCTATGCAAACTTCTATATCTGAATATCTAATGATGAATGAAGCTTGAGTTGATAATTTTTTGCCCTTTCCCCTTTTAAATGCTTTCTTTGTCTGTTATTTGCTGCATTTGTTGGTTAATCGTAGGTTTTATATTAAAAGGTTAAATCAGAGTAAATTTATCTGGAGACTTTTTCTCATCCATGAATATGCACAAGGAATTGATAAAGCTAATAATATTAAAAGAACATAAATGCAACCTTGTCAAAAGAAGAAGAAAAAGATTAGGGACTGGGTTGTGACTTGTATGTGCAGCTAGCAGTTATGCTTTTTATGTGTCTTTATCAAGTGCATAATTGACAATATTCGTCAGGAGCATGAATGGGAAATATGAAGAGGTTTTCACTGATTGTGAGTTAAATGACTTCAATATGCAGTTAGAATGAATGAAGAAAATAGAAACCCACAGTGGTTTTAGAAAACGATAAGTATTTCATCTGATTTTTATTATTAATAAAATTGCTGTTTCCAATAATATTTGATGATGACAACCATATTACAATGTATGTTGACGCATAAGTTTCTATTTATTTCAATTCTGCTCACTTTATTACTTCAGCTTACTGCTGCTTTTACATTCCTGAAAATTGTGAGAAATACTTTTGCAAACATTGTTTTTTTGGGAACTCAAATTATTTATTTAGTTTTAATGGCGAGATGGCAGATAAATTGTAGTTTATTTAATGAAGTCTTAATATTCTAACAGGTGTGTTTGAGTGTGTGTGAAAGCCAATGCATGAATGCACCATTACATTTACCATATTTTGGTCAAAGCAGTTTATATTTCATTTTATTTTTTATGTTGATTGTAGAGTAGACTGATTGCAGTCGTAAACTCGCCAAAATAAAATGACTTGTTATGACATACATAGAGCTTTTCTTCTCTCTCCCACTTCCACGAGGATGAACCTCTTAATAAGGTTTGCGTTAAACGTGGCTGTGATAATAAGCTAGCAAAATAACACATTTTCGCAATAATGTTTCTTAAAGTACATAGCTTTTCTGTATTGTTTAAGTTCACAATATAGCCTAAATTTATATCAATATAAACACTTCATTCCGTTTACGTTTTACGAAAGTGTATAGAATATTCTGTAACTATAAATTATAGGTATAACTGAACTGAACTATCTACTCTTCGATTGCAGTAAGTAACATAAATATAGTTAACTAAAGTAGTAGAGGTAAAGAAACAATGCAGTTACTAAATTATAATGATATATATTTCCGTAATTTTACGTATATGTTTCACTGCTAAATAAAGTACTTGTTCTGTAACGTTTAACAATGTTCTACCAAACAGACATCAACATGATAACATTTCTTCACTAGCAATTTAACATTTAAGTTAAAACTTCTATTCCTAGAACTAATTAGTTTACTCCGTTAACGGCTGGCTTTGTAAAGAGGAGACGCATGTCTTCAAGGGCCTTGAGAATATTACCAGAAAACCTCGTAGAGTCCTGTTTAATGAAAAAAATGGATCAAAATTAGTAAGACTGCTTTCATTACAAAGTGGATTACTTGTATAATGAGCTTATGTGGTATTATTCTATTTTCCAAGCAACTTACAGTCTCTGGTGAACTCTTCTTAGACGAGACGTGGAAGAAAATCAAATTTTCTCCAGCAATAATGTATGAGACTCCATAACCATCATCTGCTACGGGACCGAAACCGCCTCCAGCAGAGATGCAATTTGGGTTAGCTATCAGGTCTAACTTGCTTGTTTGGCCGTGTGGCGTTTGAGAAGTAGATAATCTCCATGGTTCGCTCAATACTTCCTGTATTATTAAATGAGAAAATGGGTGTTAATACAGTGCTAACTCAATTTAATACGTGAAAGTAATTATATTTCAGAAAAATTACCTTCAAGAACGGGGAATCGATTTCTAGGTACTTAGAAATGACGTATAAGCAGAACAAATGGCGGTCAATACCTCTACCAACCATAGCATCTTGATAACCTCGTTGATGTTGATGACAAGCTTTTCTCAACAGAGCAATTTTTTCTTCGTTCTGTTGAACATAATAAGTAGGATATAAATTACTTTTATAACTTCATTCAGAAATTATTTGATTATGTGTAGTTTATAAAATATCTTACTGGAATGGAGGAGTCACACATAGCTTTCACGAAAGCACAAGATTCCAAGGAGCAGGGTCGCACTGTTTCGGTTCTACCTTCCTTGAATAATCTTGTCATGGATGCCTCATAAGTTAAATTGAAGCGACCAGCATCCTAAAAACAACAAATTTAGATTTTAGTTTCGGTTTTCATTTACGGTTCATCAATATCATAATGTCATGACGAAATTTAATAGAATACGTACTCTGTAATAAGCAAGCTGAAGGGCCATTTGGATAAAAGCATCAGGACTGACTTTGCAAGACTTCATGAAACCTTTGCCATAAACGTCACAGACCAAAAGTTTCAGGTCAACATCATTGAGAAGGGCCAAGGCGCATTGAGAGGCGTACTCAATCGTTTCAAGGCAATCAGAAGGCATCTCCCACTTAAGACGGGTTGGCTGGGGCAATTCAACATGTACAGTTCCATTCGTATTTCCAGCTGCGTCATATCTAACATTTTTACAGGAACACCTTACGTTTATTTTACATTCATCATGATTTTGATAACAAAACAAGCAAAATACTTATAGACATCACAAGACAAGAACAAGACATTTAAGCAATAAAGCAAGTACTAGTGCACACAGACATCACTGTATTTAACAAGTACATTTGACAATAGAACGTCTCAAGAATCGTAAGATAAGAAAAAAAGATTGATAGAAATTGACATAGATGATAGAACATGTAGAACAGTATTGAAATCGGAAAGTAATTCAGTAGTTCTGGAATCAGTATTTTGGTGAGTAGTCAGAAATTGTATAAAAAAGAATAAAAAAGCAAAGATTCGTCAACATGGAAAACTTGTAAAAAATTGCATGCAAAATACAGTGCACTATATTTTTGCTGGAAACGCGTTTGATTCCTCTGATGGAATCTGACTACTTCTTAATCAAGACACTAAGGTTCTTCAATTTTATAATCATGCAAAAATTTTAAATAACATTTTAACACAAAAGTAGGCAGATAACTGCCAAATTATTTAAGTCGGTAAAACTTAAAAGCATAATTGGGCATGCCACAAATAAAAACAATACTTGGCAAATAAATACAAATAAATACAACAAAATCTCTAGGAAAAATCCCCTTTACACGAATTTCAAACAAAAACAAAATTAACGTCTCTTGTACTTATAACTTTTACCCTTGAATGTGCTCTTCGGCTAAACAGAACTCCCATAAATGTGCCATAACAGGTGCATCTGACCTTTAATAAAATGGCCAAATAATAATCGGATAAAATAAATGAATTTAACACCAATAGCAGGATCAAAAAAAATCTCAGGTCGGCAACTGAAAACTTAGAATCATCTAAAGTAAAATCCTTTTGGCATTCGTTCCTGAAAAATGAGCTATGCAGTCTGCCATGCTTTCCAAATAAAACTTGCAAGGTTTTAAATGGGCTGGGTTTTAAATTCAATAACGTTACAGTTTCCATGCGTGTATTAAAAAGCAAAGTGTTAAAAAGATAATGATGTAGTAAAGTTAACTGGTGGACGATTGATGGTAGTGCTGTTAGTAATGCTACCAGATTTGTAAGTGAGCTGAGGTGATTGAAACGAACAGCGTGCAGTGCTCCGGTCGAGCAATAAAGAAAATTATTCTACGGAACTTTGCTTAATATATGAAATGAGAAGGAATTTTCGGTTAGTTTTTATGAAAGAAACACATAATTTTACCCATTTTCGAGATCTTCAGCCAAGATGAACTCCCACATATGGGACATTACTGCAGCGTCCGCCCTTTTCAAAGAACAGTCATATTCGATGATTAATCACAAACGACACACAAATGAATAAGAACTAGTTTTCATGAAAAGTAGTATTGTAGTTAAAGAGGCAAGTTGTGCCTTAATTTTGTCATCCAAATAGGCACATGTTAGAAAACCATGCATTAAACGAATTATTGCATGCACATTTGGACATGTAAAAGGTTTTGAAAAAGTTAGAAAACATTAACATAGAGATATTAACTATATTCTGTTGAATGTATGCAATACAATACACGAACACTTGGTCGGTCAAATTCAGAATTCTAAACTCTGACTGACCACATATGAGATGTTGTTCCAATGGATCCTGAGACATATTGCCAACCTGAGAAAAGTTACTGATCTAAACTAAGCCCACGGCTAATTAAACTTACCAGGAGTGCTCAGCATTAAATCCCATCTGAAAAATGAAATAAAAAGCATTGAATTTACAACTATTTGACTATAATTACGATTACTCTGTGCACAATTTAGTAAATTATGTCAGTGAACTTACTCTGCCATTCCTTCCAATAACGAGAGTAAATGATTTGTCAAACCATCTATCATAACCGTTTCCGTGAAGCATACGAGCAGCAAAATGATTCAACTTGGTTGGCTCCTTGGTATCAAATTCATAGTCATCCTCATCAAGCGCGACTACAAAAGCCGCTTTTTCAATAATATCCAAAGAAACACGGTTGGGTCCCTTGGAGAAATACTGTTGACGAGTTTTTGCCCAACTGGCTCTATCCCACGCAGTTAGAGCTGCAAGTTTCTCTTCTCCCTTTTCAGGCACAGATTTTGCGTCATCAAGAATTCGTTGAAATTGAATCTGGAGTTCAGCCGGCTGCATCAGACGAGCTTTATAGTAAACAGGCATTCTGTAGTAGCAGCCTTTGTGGTAGACTGCAATCCATGTGCTATCGTCCAAATGTTGAATACGATCAGTCTCTTCTCCAGGTACTCTGGTCGTGTTGAATACTCTCTCATATTGCCAGGAGCACAGTGGTACCAGACCTTGTATCATTATCTGGAAAATAATAAATTCAATTTTCCGATTGAAAGTGTCGACTTCAAACCTTCCTTTGTAATTTACTAAACACTCAATCAAGAGACTTACCGGTTCCAAATACTGTCGCTCAATAGCACGCCGGAACATCAGAGCTCCGTAAGTAATATTAGCAGCCCTAGCAGATTGTACTGTTGTAGGATGAATTAGAATAGCATCTAGTCCATAAAAGTTAGAGTTTACCATAATTGGAGTTCGTCCTCTGAGGTACACGTATTCTTCCCACCAATCACTCACATAGTTTGATGCCCACCAGTACTTTAAGACTAGATATCGCTGTAGTTTCCGGCCAATGCCGCCTTTAAATTCAGTTGCAAGCCTTTCTAGTCTCAAGTAGTCCTCATCCTCTCGGAGAGGTCGCACTGATCGAAGGTACTAAAAATTAAAGAAAAAATATATTAATCCCATAATTCTTACAATTCAAGAATATGTTAAATGTGAGTAAGCAAAGTGCATACCCGTTGCATGGTATCATCCAACTTGGGCAATGGCAAAGATGGCAGGGAGCCCTGGAAGCTGTAAAGCATAGGCCGATTCCAACCTGAGAACAGTTTAACTGCCATATACCAGAGTCTTGTAGCTAAGGAAGGCTTGCGTCCTCTAGCACGCTCTTCGTACATCCATCCTGAAATGTTTATGGGTAAAATCGATCAATTAGTTACATTATTTATAAAGCAATGCGTTTCATTTCTAGTAGCATCTCTCTAAAAACTAACCTTTGTACTGGAACAACATTTTGAGCAAATTTCGAACAGCGAAAATTGTCGTTCCCCAGAGACCAATGCCGACGACTGTACAACTCAAACCTTCCCCGAGAGGCCCACTGCTGAAAAATTCAAAGTACAAATCAAGATCACATAACATACCTAAAATATTTCTTGCGTATTGTAATATTTTATCTAAAATTTATATCAACTAAACATTGAGGTCTATTACCTGGGCACATAATTTCCCATCCATGGAATGAGTCCAAAGGTAGGATCATATCCTGCGTAGTAAACTGATCCTAAAGCGGCTACTGATACAGTCAGGCCCTTTAAAGAGCCCGGATATATCCCACATCTTACATTATTCTGAAATAACAACAACAACATTAAAATTAGCTACACATTTTGGAATCCACAGTCATTTTTCTTGTCACAATTTGGATGCCATCAGTCAATACTACTCATTCTACAGAGGATATGCGACGCGATATTATATATGCCAATAGCCGTTAGTCTATCGCAAGAACAGCAGATAGTCAAGAAGTTGACCCACTCATGTAAATACATTAACTGCAACACGTCTGCACGTCTCCCTTCGGAGACTGCATAATTTATCATCAGCAGGTCGTTCATGAAGAAGGAACAAGATTAGTACAAAGTACAAAACATTACTGTAAGAGCTATATGCAAAATAACGTACAAGAAAAATGTCAACGTGATCCTCCAAGGTTCTCGACTTCTCCTTGTCATTGTTGCGCTCTTCACCACTAGATGAAATGGCCAACATTTTTGCTGGTCACCTCAGCACATCTAATTGCATACAACACTTTTACCACTCTTTTGATTTAAAAAATTTCAAATTTCACTACAGGAACTCCACACATGCTACATGGTTCGCATATTATGGTTATATGTAAATAGTTTTTAAAAAATTAAAAACCTTTGGTACTAAATATTTCCAGTGGAAATAAATCAGTAACTTAAACGGTCAAATTGGTTAAAAATTGGTTATCGTAAAATTCAAAATAAAATCACTACACTGGCTTTGTGCTTGTAGTTTAAAAAAAATCTTTTAATTTAAATTCACGGCAAACGAATACCACACAAAATGCATTCCTTCACATGCAACAAGGCAACGTAGAATGTAACTATTAACCAGGTAATAACTAACTGGAAATTAACACAAGAGGACGAGGGCTCAGAGGTAGGTGAACCCACTAAACGGGGACAAGGGCTTCCCAGTACTAACTGAACCGAGCACTGGCCAACAAACTGATTATACCTGAGAAGACCTGCTGCTGGCCCCTGGCCCTAGCCTAATCATGAAAGGAGGCGTAAGGGATTAAAAGTTTCCATGCTATTCTGCATGAATGAGCTTTTTCATGAAAGGACTTTTCACTCTTTTCATTTCTCGATGCAATTATTATCATCACAACACATTAACACCAGCACAGTAACCTTTGGACAATGCAATGCAACAAGTGCTAAGTGTGTGTATGCCATACACCCAAAATCACAGCCAATAGAACTTTGTTCTTCAAGAAAACTGTTATCTCATCTTCTGTATAACACCACTATACACTACAGGGGTCCCTGGCCCTTTAAGTTTAAATATCTTTCAAAAAAATTCCCTTGCTTTTAGGTATTCAAGGACGTAGAAAAAAGTGTCCGACAAAACTTTTCCAAAAATAAAAGTTACTTTTAAGGTTTACGGCCAATCAACATGTAGAGGAGAGCATGCGTCTGAAGCAGTAACCTCATAAAAACACTTATTTATCTTCTCGTTCCGTAAACACAAAAATGTATATTTCCGCGATTTATTTGTTTTATAAACATGAAGCTGTTAACAAAAAAAGGAGGAAGAAGCCAAGACGCGAACAAGAAGAAGACCACCGTTCAGTCAGAAACTTTGGGATCCTGTGCTTGAGACAACAATGAATACCAAGAAGTATATTTACAATTAGTTGTATAGTTGCAGAGAAGCATCATCATCATGCTGACCATCGTCTCAGCGTTTATAACTTTGAAAACAAAGTACAGTAATGAAACGCAGTACAGCAACTTTAACGAACACCTTCCTACGTAACTATCTGCGTAACTGGAAATGGTTAAGGAAAATGAATTCTCATATTCCTTCATATGTATAAATATGCAATATTTAATGAGGAGTGACCAACGGCTAGATTTCATAGGAAAGCATCTTTTATACACGCGCAAGTTTTATTACAGGACTTTTTGGTTAAAAATGGTTGTAAATACTATCAGTAATTATTATTTTAATAAAACTTTTACTCCTTCGCTGTTCACGTCTTTGTTAAGATATTAAAATTTTCATAGAGTATTATCGTCATAGTCAGTACAGTCTAGGATCAGGGGGCACAATTCTGCCCCTATAGGGGCGGAATTCCGCCCCCATTTTAGGGGGCATAATTCCGCCCCTATGGGGGCAC
>JAQFYG010000301.1:0-35542 GCA_034694325.1 Entomobrya corticalis | reverse complement strand
ATTTTGAAAATAGGTTTATGTAGTTTTCTCAAAATTCAAACCTGTTCCGCTCGGTCAAAGTTCTTTAAACTTGCTTGTGTTACGCACTGGTATATTGTGCTTGTGTGGCATAAGTTTAGTGTCACAGCAAAGAATAGTTTGGCCAAAATAAAAAAATTACAAAGTTCTAGAATTTTTCGAGTTTTTAAATATTTTATATAAGATTCATTTCTGTGAGGTATAAAGTTGATTATGCACCATTTAATTCAACCTTGGTTACATATGAGATAAGTCAAATTCTTATAATTTTTGAATCAAATTTTTGTGAATAATTAGCTTAGTTTTGTATTTGTGTAACTGTTATTATCGAAAAGTATCATTTTAAAGCCCTTGCTGTCGTTTATTTTCAAATTTGAAGCGTTTAAAAATTTTGAAATTGTGTGCTGTGGGTTGTAATTTCTGTGCTGCAGGGTTTGCTCCAGTTTTCCAAAACTAGTTTTTAAAAACTTTTTTAGTTTTAAAGAACTAGTTTTAACTTGACACCTATGACGAACGGTGCGGTAAAGCCATGAAGATGAAGTACACCTGCAGCCTGTTTAGTTGCTGTTTGTTTGCAGCATCCAACCTTCCGTCCTTTGAAAAGGAACAATTGGACAACACGGATGGATAGGTATATACATTGGCAACGGTGCAGGGTTATGCTTTCTCTGCATGGCTTTCTCTCTGCCTCACAACAAAGATTTTCATGAGGAGACGCACCATACACTATGTACCATGCCAAAGTGAAAGCTAGCATTGTAGATCGTATTTTTAATTAGAAAACTACCATACCAACTCGGTTGTTTTTTAAACAATTTATTAATTGTAGAAACAAATTAGCATGCAAACTCAAATAATACAATAAACATTTATATCAACTGATTTGACAAGAAAGTTGTAGCTAGAAATTAGGGCCTCTTAAAAGATGAAAGAATCTAATTACAACCGATAATAATGTTTTTGTAAAGTCATTTGACAAAAGATCTGATAATCTGTACTGATCCTTTTTTAAAATTATAACGACAAGTTTTTCAATAAAGGATAACAAAAGTTTTTTTCTAAGGTGAAGTAGGGAATATTTTTATAACTTTATGATACAGAACATGCAATTTCCTTTAGGCACTTACAGACCTAAGTGTAGAATGAAAGTTATTAAAACTGTTTGCTGAACTTCAAATTTAAATAGCTCTGGAGACGGTAGATGAATGAATGTCATCTTATTGCATGAAAATTCTTCAATATTTCGTGCTACTTCGTTTCCTCAGAAAGCTAGTTAAGGACGAGGATCCTATTGCACCTATGAAATCCAAATAAAGAAGGACAAAAGGATAATATGAGGAATCAAAATTGCGACAAAAATATGGTGCATTTATCGTTTATTGGCGATGCATCATTTAAATTTTCCTACATAAGATATTTTATGATACTGGGATTACCTTCTGGTAGATCTATCCCATAAATACTTGGATATGTAAGATTTGGCAAAGATTCCGCCTTTTTCACATTTTTTGTAGAAGTTTTTTGCGTTTTTTTTCGCAAATTCGGGCTTTCCATACTTCCTAAATTTACACAATTAATTAAGTTAAAGCATGTCGTAAATCGAGTTCAAACTCCTTAATAATAATTTTTTCATAGCTTACTCTTAAAATAGTAAAGATCGAACAAACAGTATGTAATATCATACATTTCCTCCAGATTTGGTACTTTCTCTGAAATCTTTGCAATTGTCGGCTCGCCTTCTTCTTCGGGTAACTTAGCCGAATCTCCAGATGTACCAGGTAATGGAGTTGAAGTCTTTACGCAGTTGATGAACTTTGCCTTCAGACCTTGTGAAATGATGTTGTTATGGTTAACTAATTCATGCTTAAGGTTTGCATGAAACATTCGAACATCATCCGACAGGCGAAATACTCTATCCTTTGATGCTGTCAGACAATCCCAAAGTTCTGTTGAAATTGACACAATTAGTTTGGTTCATATATATTTAAAATTTTCTTAATCCATTTTTATTGCCTTTAGTGTGATTTGGCTTTGATTATTTTACTACGTATCACGTATGTACATGCATACCAGCACTATCAACACCTCCATTAACGGCAGATTCCACAGCCGATCTAGCATCTTCAAATTCCTTTTCGTACTTCCTCTTCTCCGCCCCGTACTTGACAATGAGTTCCACTAAGAAACCGTACTCGTCCAATCCTCCGCAACCGAACAACTCCTGATGCCGATCTATAGTCTGCGCCCCTTTAGCCAATACTACAATCTAAAAGATGCAGTAAGTTCCAGAATAATATTATCTCTATACACACTTTTGATGTCCAAGAACAAGAATAACCATTTCACAGTGCTTATTATACCGTATCCATGTTTTCCAAAAGCATCTTATATTGTACCATTTGAGCACCCTTAATCATTTTCCCGATTCTCTCGAATTCCCTTGTAATTTCATCAGTTATATCCAAACAAGCTTTCGAGTGCAGCATTATTTGGCTGACGGATGGGCGGGATATACTTAAGTTCCTCATTGGTAGTACTGGCACCCTAAAGTTAAAACTGTTTTCAGCTTAATTATGCAACGATTTACCAGCAATAAAATTCAGACGTGGCGTAATTAGTAATAAAACCATACAATATCTCGTTGAGCTCTTTTATGGTATTTTTAATTTCTGGGTCAAGGTGACCAATATATTCATCACATCGTTGTTCATTAGATAAAGCCCATAATGTTTGGGGATCAACCCCCAAAGTCATCTGTGAACTGCTCGGAACTGCTTCTGACAAGGCTTCTTTCAAGTCTTGAAAAGTCCCTATTCCACCAGCTGAATTTCCGGACCATTTCCGTCGATGTGCCATTTCTCCTTGCTACGATATTTGGATACGATAGGAATTTTTTCAACCGCACTAACTAGGTGCTGTCAAATGAAACAAAAAATTAGATTTCGTCCAATTTAATTTCCCTACAAAGTGAACAAATTGTAAAGAAAATTGATTCAGCAAGGTTGTAAGAAAACTAATCCTTACCTCCGCTGCCTTCTTTCAATGTTTTTATAGTTCTTGGAAACTTGTCATGACTGAAAGAGAATAATGTATTATAGCTATTTTCCAAGAACTATTTACAATATTCGCAAATCGCAGTTGGCATTAGCCAACGTCAACTTAAATTTATAGATTTATATAATCTATCCAAAATGCCTTGTAGAACCAGAACCACAAGCCAACGCTGAAGAAAAAAGTAGAAAAAGTAATAGAAAAAAGACGAAGCGCCGTTGAGACAGAACAAATTCCTCTCACCGTTCCGTAGGAGAGGGTTGGATTAGAGCAGCGCATTTACCAGCTATGTAACTATACAACCTTCTTCTATGTAACTTAACTGTAACGTAACTATTCGCACGTAACCTGTATACTCTACATGTAACCTACTCCGTTAGTACTAACAAACTTAACAAGATCATATTTACGAAACGCATTATTACGAAGATGAAGAATTTTTATGAGTTTATCCGTCTGTAAATACAAGTCATAATTTTGAAACCATTTCGCCATTTAAAAAAAACTTGGTGCACATATTCCTTAGGTCAATGGCTTCTTTGCTAGAGGTTTTCACCCCCGGCGTCAAACTTACTGGGAAAGGAGGTCAGAGAAAGTCATATGTTGGCTTATGGAAAAAAAATTGTATTCCATATTACGATAGAAGTGTCAAAGAAGATCTAATTTTGTGAAGGCACCTCACGTCAAATCGTACCCACATGATCACCGGAAGACTTCAAAAAGGGTCAACAAATTTTATTGCATATTTTCATAGATGGTCAAAACTAGTCAACTTTTGTCAAAGGATTGTGTCGAATGGTACCACAGAGGTCACAAAAGTGCATTCTGCATCTCTGCGTATTTTCATCATGGCTTGACTTGACTAGCTTTTCTTTCTAAGCAAGACCTTTATAAGTTCAGTTTAAGTAAGGGTAGTTTAGCTTCAACGTCTGATGTTTGCACCATATTGGATGCAAATAATGAGACAGGCTAAAGATAAAACAAGCCGTGATTAAGTCACGGGAGAGTAACGAAGATGAGTTTCGTAATAAATGAAAACAATCTTTAAATCCCGAAAGAAACAAATTTTCAAATCTAGAAACCCTATTCCGATCCGATCCCATATTTCGATTTTACACATGGTGTTTAGACAAAAGTTGACTGGTATTGACTTCTATATCGAAATATGCAGTAAAACGTTTTTGAACTTTATGACTTCTGGTGACCCAGAACGCTGAAAATCACTAGCGATGAAGCTTATGACGTAAGAAGTCTATACACGAAGTTTGGTCAAACGTTTGAAGAGTTAGAGCGCACACGGGCAGACAGACAGACAAACAAACTAAATGCATAACTACGATTCGAAGTCTCATCTTCGTAATAATTGCAGTGGCAGGTACATTACATAGAAAGTAGGTTATGTTTCGAAATCTGATCTAATCCAACCTTGCAATGTTGGCGTTTGCACATGCTGCTGAGTCCTCTGACTTAGGTAGTTGAATCGTTGAATGATAGATGAACAATTGACAATGCTCACGACTAGTCACGATCACGACGATCAAATAAAATCATATGAATCACATATTTTAGATAATTTTAGGTGTTATTAGTTTATTTACGCTAGACCTCAGGTTTGCGTTTTCGCAGCTACACCACCGTTACTAGTATGCTAGAATGCTGATGCCTTGGAAGATTTATGTATGCATAATATGCACGTATTTTATGAGATAAATTTTAAATGTCAATAAAGAATTGCCAAAACATTATTGGTTTTCATTTTTACTTGTTTTTAATTTTACTTTCCGTATGTATGTTTATCATTATAATTAGGTAATTTTATGTCTTTCAGAAAAAGCAACAGAATGAATAGAAAACTGATCTAGACACATAATAATTGCTTTCGTTTTTTCTTCTTTATCTTTGCGCTCTCAATAAGAAAAGTACTTGGCTTAGGACGCAGAGACTTGATTCAAAACAGTGTTTAGTACTTCTCGTTACAATATCATAATATCATTATACAGTTAACAATTTCTTAATGTTTCATCTTCATGGAATGGATGGCAATTGGAAAAAATCCGATTAATTTCTAATAATATCATCAACAATGAAAATTAAAGGTTACACACAATGTATAAACGAGAACTTGTATAAGTAGTTATAAATGCAGTTTGTTGAAATGGCCGTATTTTCTACTCATTCTGTAGTTTCCGTTAAGAAATAAATGCGAAATGGTGTGATATAGGCATATATAAATTTCAAAGGTATATGAACTAAAACATCTCTTATTCTAATAAATATGATAACAAATTATTTAACTTTTTGGTTTAACCGAGTAGAGATTTTGTTGTTGACGATTAACAAACATAAGTAGATAGTCACAATAATGATATATATTAGTTGTAACACTCTTTTGCGCATCTTTTAATTACGTGAGTTTTTGTATAACGCGATTTTTACTATCTTTAATAAAAAAGAAATACCTATCGAGATACAACAACAGCAGTACTAACAACAATACAATAATCGTTTGTAAATTCTGAGTCAGTAATAATTAATAATAATAATAATCTCTTTCTCTACAACTACAATTTAAGTATAATATACATCTATAATAATACTACTAACAATAATATTACAACATAATAATGATGAAAAATAAAAATATGTTGTACGTCCATACTTTTCCATTTCCAATATCATTAAAAGTTACCGTCATCTTACCAGTTTAATACCGTACCGTAGTTTTTATATTAAGTAAGTACTCAAAAGTTTGTAACGCAAATCAACAAGCAAGATCATTATTTTATATACATTGAATTTTATAATACAAGTCATAATGATACATAGTAATTATGATTAAATGTATGCTAGTATGCTTTCTTGTTATGTCTATACTCATTCCTAACAATAATATATGCACTTCAGTAGCTAAAATCGTTACTGTTATTTGTAAATTATCAACATACGGCGATTCTTAAATACAGACAGAAAATAATTTCCGTCATAGCATATAATATCTGCGTTGTCTACGCAAACAATAGTTTCTTTAATTATCGTATTAGGTAATAAATATGATACAAGAGTTAACCATGAAGTAGTATTATCGTTTTAGCGATTAATTGCTAGTGAATTTGTAATTATTAGTTTGATTATTTCAATTAATTATTACAAGCAACAAAAGAAAGGCATTGATAATATTTCCACTTTAAATGCACACATTTGTCATATCTTGCCGAGATTATTAGTTTCAGTATTTTATTTATTGTTATTTGAAAGTTTTTCCTGTTTTTTTTACTTACTTTCTTTCTTTCTTTTAACCTAATAAAAATTTTCAAGAATTGTCTTCTCACGAACTTAAAGTATTTTGTATAAGCTTCAGTTGTATAAAGTATCTAACATTGACCGTTCCATTTAAATAACATAAAAATTTCGTCGTCATTATTTCGTCTTCTCTGGGGTCATTATATCCATATCGTTTAAATAAAATTGAAACTCTCGTAATATAGGTGGCACATATATGAAATAAAAAAGTACTATTTTTACAATTAGATGCTCATATTATACTCAGTTATAATCTTTCTTTGAATTTCTTTATTTCTAATTAACCAACAAAGTAAGCTTAGTGCATTCGATCTTTTAAATATTCGCTGCGACGGTATTAGTTGCTGCCACTTAATTTCTAGACGCACTAGTTCTCGTAGCTACAACAGTAATAAAATGGGATTTAAAAAAGTACTATCAAAACCATAAACGTCATAACTTCTCACCAAGTCGTTTACATTAAAATCGAAACTCCTGTTTATCATCTTCACAATCAGATGAACAATGGGATTGGAGTACAAACAAATAAAGCCATTGTATGCCTAATTAATAATATCCGTATATATACATGTTACAAGAAAAGATTGCATTCTCATAATATTCTGTGTAAAACGATTTCGCTGAGTAATTCCCTACTACACCGTATTTTGTCATTTATCCAAACCGTCCATTTGTCTTTGTGCGATTGTGATTTCATTCTATTATTAAATAAATCACGTCTGCTTCTACTGGTGTGGAGGAAAAATTATGCTGTTTAATGATTAACAAAATCAACTGAGAGCAATGTTCAAGTATGAATCCGTATCATGGTCCACTGGCTTGTGGTTTAGTAGTATTCTGTACATAATGCACAGCTTTCATTTTAAAATGCTGGTTTCGGCTAACAATCAGTTACTCACAACACAATCTTAACATGTTCATGTAAAAATGCAACCCTTCCAACTTGTGAATTGCCCTGATTTCAAGACTAATGCCAAAAGTACAAAAGATAAACAAGCGTTTGACTTGTCAAATATGATCTCACTAGGAGGCACCTGTAAAGAAATTCATATGTAAATGAGTAACAAATGGACAATATATGAAATTTTCGGAAGGGATCTTAATATTTTACAGTACTTAATGGCAACTAGATGTTTATCGAACATAGACAATAAAGCTAATTGATGGTTTGTAGTAAAACTACGAGACGCCTCTCAGCGTCAGACTTAACGAGAAAAGGCATCTCTCTTTATAACTGTATAACCTTTAACTGTGGCACATAAATAAAAAATAAATGTGTTGTCATTCATTACATCGAGCGTTGAATGGAATGGTTATTGCGATAGCAGAAATGCATCCATATCTTACCAACGATTTGAAACGACGGTACGGTATGCCATTTCTTCCATTTTGGTTTTAAGTTACCTACCTACATATCATACTCCTATATCTTAACAAACTAGAACTATTTGAGTAATAATGCACATACGATGAGAGTCAACAACTTGCTTTTTCTGAGAAAAAGAGTAAAAAGGATTCATATGTATGTATGTATATGTTTGATATATTATGTATGTAGCAATTCCTTTTATGATCTATAAGTAGTTTATATAAATGCGTTATTCAAAATTAACTTACGTCATAATAGTACAGTATAATTAATTATAAAATAAAATTAAGTTGGTTAAATGATGATAGACCGTCGTGTGTACAAATACTGAATAATTGTCCACTAGCACACCACAGAGAACCAAACATCGTTATATGCAATTTTTTCGTTTTGTATTTGCACAAAGATCAAAAAGTATTCCCATTTGTCATGTTAAAAATATATACCACAACATGCAACAACAACCCACTTGTCACCTCTCTTTTAAGGAAAAACTGCGTCTAAAGTGTTCAAGAGATCAACTGTATCATTGAAAGCAGCGGTGTCAACCTGATCTCCACCGCCTCTCATTCCATCAACTAATAGATCTAAATTAAAATCCTGTTGATCCGAAATATTCATATTATTATTATTATTCATCTGACCCTGACCTCCTACACTACTTATCATATTGTTATTACCCATATTGTACATATGTTGTGGTTGTTGCTGAGTCTGCTGTTGCATTTGTGGGTGATGGGACATTGAATTTGGTGGAGCACACATCATGCTGTTGTCTGTGGGTTTCATAGGAGGAAAACCATTATTCGAGTTTCCGTAAATTGGCTGCTGTTGCGGGTGATGATTTGGTAATCCCATCTTCATATTATTGGGGCCACCGGCATGTTGACTAAAATTAGGTGGTAGCTGCTGCTGTGATGATTGTTGCTGCTGGTGATGGTGTAGCTGCTGTTGTTGGGAATGATTTTGCCCTGGAACACCCATGTTAAAACTAGCTGTTTGTTGTCCCATCATGTGGTCGTGTGGCTGCCCAAAATTATTTGTCATCTGAGGAGGTCCCTGAACTGAGGCCCCTTGACTTTGAGGCACTCCTAATTTGTTCAAACAGAATATTAGACATGCATTTTTACTCTATAATCGACATTTAGTTAAACCACTATTACTATACTGGGGATGATTGGTAGTGCTCAAGAAAAGTACCTGAGTGATATTGTTGAGGTGGTATCGAAGGTCGCATTTGTTGCTGAGACGGAGGATGTCGTTGCGGACCGGAATAAGGAGGACATGACCCATCCGGCATATTATTCATATTCCCCATCCATTCACTATGTGGGATTCCGCTGTTGCCCATTGATGCGTGAGGATTCTGAGATCCAGTAGAGAGCATTTGATCGCCAGGAGTTCTAGGATTCATGCCTTGAAAACCAGGACCAGGTCCATACGGCCTCCTCATTGGCATAGTATTCGAATTCGTAGGACCTCCCATCGGCATACTTCCAGACATAGCATACGCTTGTTGTTGAGACATCATCTGCGGGTTGTTAGGCATTCCAGGAAAGCGATTCACCATTTGGCCACCCATTCCCGGGCCAGGCACATTACTCATTTGTTGCTGTTGCGGTGGGATAGCTCCCATTGACATTTGTTGATGAGGAGGAAGCATATTATGTCTAGGTGGTCTTATCATTCTTTGGGAATGGTTATTATCTAGGTGTGGACGCGATTGAGATTGTTGCTGAATATCTGGTGGTAGGGGACCTCCTGGAAGTCGTTGTGGCGGCATACTCATTCGATTCATTGGAGGCATTGGTAAACGAGAAGGTGGAATTCCCGGTTGATTTCCCATTCGAAGATGTTGCTGTGTGAAATTAATTGTCTGTCCTGAACCTTGCTGCTGTTGTGATTGGGACTGCATTTGGGAATTGGGTGGATGATTTGCAGAATTAAAGCCCATTTCCACCGGCATGTTGGGGTTTTGACCGCCTCCGTAATGAAATTGTTGCGGTGCAAACTGTTGCTGTTGCTGCTGCTGTTGTAAATTTGGATTTGGAACATTGAGGCGGAGTTGGGCCTTGGAATCCAAATGTGTCGCAGGAGAACCTCTATCACTCACCTACAATTAAAATGAGATTATGCATGTTATGAAGTAAGTATGCTACCTGCTTTGGAAGGGAAAATGTTAGATGAAAACAACCGCAATTTGAAATCAGTAATACAGTAAATATAAACTATTCTACTACTCTTATTTAACTTTGTAATGTACTTACATGACCCTGGTTTGGAGCTGCGGACTTGGGACTGGCAACTGAGATCTGGGAAGCACTTGCTGAAGAAAAGCGAGGGTTTGTGTTTGGATAAGGTTGTGGTGGAGCCGGTACACGATTTTGTGGCATATAAGAAGAGGATTGAGATTGTTGTGGTTGTTGTTGCTGCTGCTGCTGAGATATCTGTCCCTGTGAATTAATTGGATTCAACGGACTTGGATGATTGAAAGACTTGCTAATGGGAGACATGATCGGTGATCCGCCAGCTGAACTAATATTTGGTATTCTGGATGACTGGCCTGACGGACTACTGCCATTATGTTGACCACTTCGTTTCCCACCTGCAGCCATGTCCACCATCATAGGTGAAGGTGAAAATCCTGCTTGTGGATTCCCAGGGCTACATACTTCTTGTTTTACTTGGCAATTCGATCCAGGGTTCATATTACCCCCCGCTCCAGGGAAATCTGAGATATTACCATTATAATTTCCTATAGTGCCATACGGTGACCCAACAGGCGAGCCAACAGACCCTTGGCTTTTGAAAGAAACGCCACCATTGGTGGTAGAAGTACTGTTCATGCACATCTGGGCCTTGTGTTGATGCTGTTCTGCCATCTGCTTCAGAGTTTGAGCTGCTGGGCTATCAACGGCTAGGCCAGCAGGTGATGAGTAAGGAAGCCTTGTCGAAGGTTTAGCAATAGAATTTCCACTGCTACAAGAATTGACTAAGCCAGAGTTGTTGAGAGGCGATCCAGTTTGGCCATTGTCTAGCACAAAATGTGATCCACTGTACGATTGAGTAGGAGATGGCTGATGGGAGGAGGATGCACCAAGTTGAGAGGCAAGAGGGGAGGCTGTACTAGCAGGAGCTGGACTTGGTCCCGCACAGTGTGACAATCCACGATCAATGCCATGTACTCCTAGTGTGGTCCCATCAACACCTCCACCACCACCACCTTCCAGTTTGATACCAGAATGATGCCCATGGGATGCGGTAGTAGGCCGCATAGGAGAGGCGGTTGCAGGAGTAATGGGAGCAACAGGATGGAAGGACTCGGTGGTGCTACATGAACCATTCGCAGGTGCTCCGGTATTGTGCAAAGTGACATCGTTGAGATCATCAGCTGTAGGTAAGGGACCGTCATCCAAATAAAAATTACTCATGACATCCGGATTCATGTCGGAAATCTCGGAAATTAGATCGTTTAGCACATCAGAGTTGAAAATCTCATCAGAGCTGTTTTCGCCCATAAAACTACCAGCAATGGCACCATTTTTTGCTGCATCTTTCTCCAATGCCGCTGCGCACTGGTCCAGGTCAGCAAAATCAGAAATGTTATTTGAATTACTTTCCTTTTTGAACTCTGTAATTGGGGCTGCAGATTGAGTGGGGTTACACTGCGGGAAATTTGTGGAACTAGGTGGGATTGGTGGAGGAGGCTGAGCTACTCTTCCTATCCCATTTTTGGGGTGGCTGGAAGACGGAGCTGGGTATTTTTGACTATCTAATGCTTTAGTTTTACTCCCACTTCGCTTTCCGTTCTGACTAAAGCTTTGTTTGTACAGTGAGGAATTTGTAGTATTGGATGGCAGTGGTGACGATGTGCCCCTACCAGAACCACCGATTTTTGATGGTGGCTCATACCCTTCCGCTGCATTCTGGTCGTCTTCATTTTGGCGTTTATTTGATTTACTAGGTCCCTGAAACATAAAATGGTAATTAAATTAGAGCATGACATTACCATTAAAAAGTTTAACTATTTTTTAACAACAACACCTAGCTGGTAAGTGGACAATGTGTGGTTTGCCGTTTCTTTCTATTATCTACTTCACTACTACAACGGCCTCAAAATATTTTTCTACATAATATACTCATTCATCGTAAATAACATTGAATTATATGCACTTTTATCCTCTTGGACATTCTAAGTAATTGCAAATAGTATGGCCAATGAGACTAAAATTGCATGGTGGCTCATTGTTTATTGATATTGTCTGATCAAATTAATTTTCGAATGAAAACTACGTTACTAAATAACTTGTTGTGGTCACTATTTGGCTTAGTAATGTCTAGAAATAAAACAGTAATTTAAACAAACAACAAATAATAAATAATTTCTTACAACTGATGATCCAGTGTTGTCGGAATGTTGCTTCTTCTCAGACTTTTTAGCAGACTTTTTTGTCTTATTAGTTTCAAGAAACCGTTGTCTGAGCAGCAATGTCTCTTGCTTTTGCTGCTGATTCTGACTGGATGTGGTGTTGTCAAATCTGGGAACAACGTCCTCATGGCGTTTTCTGTAACTGTCGATTCGTCGACGAAGGCGGTCAAGAACACCTCCTTGATCCTGTCCTTTTGGCATGAGGACATCTGGAATCTTTCAGTGCTTCCTTTGGTTACCTTCTCACACGACACGTACTTTCTTTCCCTGAGATACTCTAATGTCAGGCGTCTGGTGGCGTATAAGGGAAATTGTTGCTGTAAATAAATTCTGTTTGTTTGACAATACGCATGATTCAACTCCCAACGTCCGTTGTTCAAAATAATGATAGAGTATTTTTCAGAGTAGCAGTAAGTAAATCAACTTGATATATTAACAGACTACTTGCGGATAGCACACCTGCTGATTTTCTTATTATTGTTTACAAGTTACTAATAAGCACACAATTTAAAAATAGGTTCAAGTCAAAGATTACACAAGAAGTTTATGAGGATCTTCAGGGATTATTGATTAAAGCTTAATTTTCTGACTGATATCCAATAGTGGACTGGGAATTTAAACAATTTCGCTCGCTCACACAACCACAACACAAAAAGTGACATCTACTATTGTTCAATGTTATGCTCCAGTAACAATGATGATTTATTTATCGCTTTCACTTCCTCCTTACACGTCTCAATTTTTAAAACAATTTTATCCAATCCTCTTTTAAATGCCATTTCAATCAATAATAATTAACTCTCCATATTCTCCACTATAAACACTTATTTTCCTCCTCCTCCACAGCAGCTGAGACTATCATTCAAAATATTCTTTAATCGCCACTACTGACCGACCACCACACACGATTTCATCAAATCAAACAACAAACTGTTTGCTTCCCTTATCATCAATCAGCCTTCCACACAGAGATTGGCATGCAATGCACACAACTCAAAATCCTTCGCCGCCACGTTAAAAAAATTGTTACAATTCACAGATCATCAGTTCACCAAAGAGAAGAAGATACTGATGTTGAATGTTCCACAAAAATGGAATCAGTGACATCCAATCCAACACAAACAAGCTGAACACTATAATATTCTCTTTCGCTGCTGCCTTTCGCAAAAAAACATTCGATTCTTGTCTTGATCGCAAAAAAATGATAAATAAATATTGAATAAGATACTTTGTTCGGTGTTGTGAGTAAGTATGTGTTGCTGTTTATTTCAAGCTTTAAAACCTCTCTGATATTGGCAGTGGATCAAGGTCTACACACAGAGATACGTTATTTTTGTATATAAACCACAACAACAACAACATCAACAACTTATCGAATAATAAACATATATTCCTTTAAATTTAAAACAGATATTATTATTATTACTATCGTGTTTTAATATTGATTCCTATACACATCCACTTGCACTTTCGTACGTTTTTATTGTTGAGTAGTATTAAGTCGGAGTGCAAAAAAATATAATGAAACTGTACACTCCAATCTTCATTCCATCCATATAAATAATAGTAAAAATGTCCAATCCGTCGTCAAACTCGAACATACAGAGAGACACACACACACATAGACAAAAATGCTGTGCCTATGCGATATCTAAATGCATACCTAACAAGTAGAGAGAGAGCGAGAGAGAGAGAGAGAAGTAAAGCAGAAAATACACCAGTACAAGTCCCAGAGTTTACTTTTTTAGTTTGGTTTTTTAGGGTTTAGGTAAGTTTGCTGGTGATGTGATGGGGATGATGATGATCATGATGATAATATGATGAGAATGAGAAGGGAGCTCACAGAGCTCAGGCTCAGTATCCGTTCGTTTTTACGCTTACAGTTTTTCGTCTTCCCTTTTTCTCATCATCACAAAAGGTACATAAAAAATGTGATTGAAACTCTCAATGTAAAAGTTTGTGTGTTCTTCTTTAGAAGAGGTCTAATCTAAACCCAAAGTTGTATTATGCATTCGTTTTTCCTATTTTTCTGTCCTCTGCTCTCTCTGTCTCTCTGTTCGCAGAGGAGTTGTGGAGTCTGCTGAAAATCCATATACTTTACTTTGCATTTGGCTTATTATTGAGTGAGCGGTGGTAGTGGTGGTGGTTGGTGTGTGCCTCTTTTGTGTGTGGTGGTGGGGGCATAGAGGAACTTGTGTCAGAGAAGCGAGAGCACAAAAAGTGTTCCATAGTGCTACTTGCGTTCTTTTGCCTTCCTCCTTTTTGCTGCAGCAGGATCATCACATATCACAACATAACATCACATAGCATAACATCAATGATATCAAAGAATACCAGAAGAATGGTAGTAAAATAGTAATCCAGTCTTTCGTTTTTCACTTCACTAGAAGTTCCTCTACTCTTTTTTCATCTCTTTTTGCTTGCTGTACACTATTGTTGTCCTCTTTCCTCTAATATTTGATTGACTTATCGTAGAGGTGAGCTTATAGCCCAAGAATTTGAGGGTCGTCTATGAAACTGTTTAGGAAAATGTAAAAATTCGTTTAAAATGGAAATTGGCTCTAGCATGGTCTTGAAGTCTCTCAATTATGGTTAGGATGGTTATAATCTAAACATTTTCAAAACCCCAATGGTCTTAATTTGTTTTTAAAAAATTTTAATTCCTCAAATCGTTAAAATGTTTTCCCAATAAGTTATGCTAACCCTTCGAAATGACAACAAATCACCTCAAAGAAATGCTTCGGCTTCCCCTAAAAGTTGTTTAAACTTCAAACTTGACCAAAATTGCTCTAAATAAACTTGGGCTCGATTAAAATTTGATCGTAATGAATAAAATTGGATTAAAATTACCGAAATCTTCCCGAGCCCTTCGCTTTTGGTTTTAGGTTAATTAAATATTTTGTAAGGCTTTTAATCGGTTAGATTTAAGTTGTCGATCTCTCTATGAGCCAAAAAGATTATTGGCTAAATCGATAGAGAATCATCTAAAACGCCGAGATTTAACGTTATAACCTAACCCCATCTGTTTTGAAGTTTTGAAAACGAAAATATTCATCACAAGTCATAATCAAGCGAAAATTTTGTCAACATGCCCCTGCAAACCAGTATAGTAGTAAATGAATGAACTTGATACCAACTTGCTAAGTTGCTAAACGAAAAGCTTGTATCTTCTAAAACTCAAATACACACCTCTAAATGCTCAGGATCGTTCGTTCAACTATTCATACATACTTAACACTTCTAATCATTAGTCCGTACTTATTACATCGGACTAAAGGTCCGACAAGACGACAATACTTGTGCATACATGGAACAAACACACCGATCTTAAATATTAAGCGTATCTACAACTTTACTCGATAATCAGTCTCATGTTATAGCTAACTACCCCCACCACCGTAACAGTTCTTTATTTCTTTCAGTTTACATTACAATGCAACAACCTTACAGCAACAAAGTGCAATGCATTCTCTCACAGCCACATACACAGCAGCAGTCATCATGTCAGTTAGTTTTGTTAGTTCCTATTTCTTTTCTCCTATTTCAATATTATGATTTTTTCTCCGTTTCAGAGAACAGACAGAGGGGTTTTTCTCTTCTTTGTGCTGATGTTGATGATCATGATGACTCCTCCGATCCGAACTGATGTTTGTTGATATTGTATTGAATTCGTGTGGAGTTGCTTCTGTTTTCATTTCTCTTTTACGTACAGTATGATCATAATTTATTACGCTGCTCATTTTGATGATGAACCCAAAAATGCAGCCTATTGGACTTACCAACCTACCCACCCAATCATATAGACAGATGCGATGGGACAATTACTTGTTACCGATTCTAATAGTCCAAGCGTGCGTTTTCATTTTTTACATTTTATAATTTTATGTCATGATTTTTATTATATTACTAGCTGAAGGCCTGCTTATAGCTCATAAAAGTTCTAAAATATGTGTATTAATATGTATATGTCCTCCGGTTTCATATTTTAATCAAACCTTTTCTTTAACTTCTGGAAATACGCCTGTGGTTCATTCCGTTTCCAGATTGTTGACGGGAGGGGTGGGGAGTGAGGGCCAAGTATATGATGTTATAGTAGTATAGATCATTTTTGGAATATTAAATATTCTTGTAGGTTTTTAAATTGTATTGACAGCTAACACTGCACTGTTACTTTCATAATGCATATCCCAATCTAATAGAGGAAGACGTGATAAATGAGAATAATAATATTATGACTTTTTAAGAAATCAGTAAAGAACTAACAAAAATGTGTGCATAGAATCACAAGATCACCATCTCTTGCCTTCAGTGCCTTTGTTTGTTTTCAGCTAGTTTTGGTGGTGCTGGCTGGCGAGTGGTGACCATTTGGGGAAGAAAAAAGGGTAACAAAAATGCCCAAACACACACAACAACAAAGTTGTATGTGGTAGAATTCAGCGTGTAAGCATACGAATCACATATTGGAGCTAGTTCCTGTTTGTTGCTCGTATTTTCCATTCCCACTCGTCGTTGCTCTAGGAAAACATTCGTGAAACAGCCGACAGGGAACGGAAGAGAATTTTCAAGATATTATTATTATGTCTCTTCTCTCTGAGGTGGTTGTTGGTGGTGGTGGTGGTAGGTTCATTGTAGTAGAGTGCAAGTGGAAGGAACAGAAAAACCAAGAGGTGCTTCATATTTCAGTCATGTTATTATGATGAAAAAATGAGTAAAAAATCTCAATGTTTTCAGTTCATCTTTTTCCTTTATGGCCTGCCATCTCTATGCTAAAAGTAAGTCTCTTCCTCTTTCTTGTAAAGACCATGTATAATGTATATGCATGCTACGAAATAATATCAAAATCGGAAAACCTGCTTGATTCAATAACGTACATCAGTAGTATTTGTAAGAAGTAGTAAAGACGAAAAAAGTAACGATTTTGATTCTATGTTCACAGGGTGCATTTTTCCTCCTTCGGACAAACAATAATAATTTCATGAGAAATATTTGAGAACTTTGATGACCAAGCACTCGAATATTCACTGTGAATAATGAAAAAGAAGGAAGTAATGTAAAACGTGAGCTTTCGTGAGCATAAACACGACAGCATGATCTTTTTTGAAAGATGAAAGCCTATGTAGTACAGTTAATATGCATTTATTATGATGACCATGTACCATTACAAAAAGGTGACAAGAAAAAGGAGAAGCAATAAAACACGCTCACACTCACCAATTTTATCTCATGAGGTTAAACTTGCTCTCTCATCATCATGGCCTGTGCTGTATACTGTTGTTACCGTTTCTTCTCTTCATCCTTCATCGCTATTTTTATGCAATATGTGGAGTTCTTTACTTTTCTGTTCAAGGTTTGATAGCATTTCTTTGACTTGACATTCATGAAGATGACTTACTTGCGGATGGATGTTGACTTAAAGACATAAAATCTATTGTGCAATATGCTTTCTTGTTGTTGTGAACATCTTGAAAAAGGAAAAAGTAGGGAGAATGGGGGGAATCTATTGATTTATTATCAGGGACAGAAACAGGACAGGAGTGAAAATTAGTCTTTAGATCAAAGATGGGTTGTGCAAGCGTGGGTTGCAGTTGCAGTGCACAGAAAACACTATTTGTTTAATGACAGCATAATTAAATGAAATGCATATGAAAACATAAAAATCCAATCTTGTGGTCATCGCATCGGTTACTAACAAATATGATGAGAATAGATGAAATGCATTACATAAAAATTGAAAGACAATCGTAGTTTTTACAAACAAAACCAACATGAATTTCTGCAATTTTACACTATTGACTATGCTCACATTCAATATAAAATTGCTCAATGATGTTTTTCTCCTCCAATCCAAATTCAAGTTCATTTGAATTCATGAATGATTATAATATGGAGATGGCGAGTGCATTTTAGCTGTCGGTTGTTTGGAGGTCTTCTGTAAAGATGTAAACGATATTATTCATGTCATATCATAGTAGTATTCATATTTCATCATAGTCATCTACTTAAAGTGTATTTGACTGTGACGTACGACTTTTTCTTTGCCATGCTGTCCATTCCCATTCCCACTGGCATAACTATGTATTTACACAAGTTCATTTTACCCCTTCCACTGCTATTAGTACTTACAGCTAATCTTATTGATTACGTAGTAGTTTAAGTCTCATATACATAATAATATGTTGAGTATTATGTTTAAACTGCCAGTATAAAATACTAGCGTTATCAGTTTCAGTGCTCATTTCACAATTTCACTTAAAACCTAAAAGGAAAATGCTAGCTAAGAGTTTCACTGATTCACAAGTTGCTCCCTCTTATTAAGCACAAGAAATCATTGACAGGCATATAAAAGTAGTGTGCTATCATTGACATTGAATTTATACCAGGCCAAGCTGTTTGCACAGGAAATGGTTTTAAATATAATGTTGATTCAATTAAAGATAGGCAAAAGTACCTTTAATCCATGCTTACATAAAAACCAATAAGATTCTGTATCATATTTATTTATTTTTGACTGAGCTCGACAAACAGACAAAAAGAATCAAACAAAGTTTACCTCTGTCAGTCTGAGTTTGTGGCTGTCTGCAATTTTATCAATAGTAAACGCGGCGCGTGCTAGTCGCTGGTTCAACACTTGCACTCACACGAGTCCAGTTGTGACTGCAGTCTGCACAAGTGTCGCAGGTATGTAAAGAAACAGGGATCATCCAAGGTCGGTTAGTAGAAGCCCAATTACATTAATAATTTGTACCTGTCATAAGGTAAAAATGGAAGCTTTGATGACAAATAGATGAAGAATAAATTCAAATCCAGCAAGAGAAACACTGTTTAAACCATTTCCCGAAAGCATTTAAAATTGTACTAACGGCATATGATGTTTTTAAAACTATACCTATATGATGAATTAATATTAATCAGGGCAATGAGATCCAAAAATGGATTTTAAGGATTGACAAATTAAACAATAAATGCAGTCATAATTAATTAGCATCTCCATATATTGTAAACAATTTTCGTCCCATGTCAACCTCGTGGTTACCTTACCACTTCATATGTGGAGGTGCTTGATTTAATTCTATATTTCCTTTTCAAACTTACTGCGTTTGCATTTTTATGACTACTTGGAAGTAAGTAAAGTTGATCTTCCATGGCTTTCATAGCCCTTCAACGCTGACATCATTAAAGGGAAGAAACCTATATTTTCTCCTATGGATTATCGATATGGCGTTACATTAGTAAATTACCATTTGTTATATTATGATCCAAATGTGCTGCGGCATTCTCTTGGCCCCGCGACAAAATTCAAAATCAAAGATAAGGCCATGCATGCATAAATTATAAATTTAACTTTTTGTGAAGTGCATTGTTATAAAACTTTTAAAATAATATGGTTTGCTCAGTTTTCTATTAATAAAAGTTCATGACACCGCTCCATGCTAAGCAAAACTGAGAAAAAGAAGAAATCGTACAAGATTTCCGTTTCTAAACTAGTAATAGATGGCTACTAAATGTCGCGATGTCTCAATTACCTTGGTTATTTGTTGCTTTGGGAACGTGGTGGGGGAAAATGCCTGAAAAAGGTTCTCATGTATTACTTCATTGGCAAATCAAATCAGAACTTCAGAACTAGAACTAATGTAAACATACAGATAAATGTCGTGTGTAAACAATGTAATGTTGGTAATATTTAACCAGTTTAAATTGGTTTTCGTTTAGGGAATATTTTTATCGTATCAAAATATTACTGTTTAAAAGTGGCCAACGGCAAAATGATTGGCAAACATTAGGTAGAGCAAATCGCTAAATTTCCATCGCGGATCCCTTTTATTACAACAGGGAAAATTTCATGCAATATATTGTCTTAAATACTGTCTCCTATATCGTTTAATGTTCAATTCAAAGGTGGCAATTAGTATCCAATGCAGTCAAGTAGCACGGGCTATGGTATGGTATATCTAAATGGGGTAACACTAAATGCTAATGTTTTTCCTTCCAAGTGGTATTAATGTGGTTTTATAAAATCGTCATTTATTACTAAGCACTTACTGAAACTAAAACTAAGCTAAATGCAATTTAAGGAGAGAAAATTAAGTAACTTTAAAGTCAAGGTTGCTAACTATTCTAGACGAATGTGAGAGCAAAACATAATGAGGGTTAATGCTAATTAAGCCCATAATGACCACTCCCCATGATACACAAACAGTAACCAAAAGATGTTAAGAAATGGCAGACATGAAATGGCAGTGCGTGTAAATCCATCTTCTTCTCATCATTGCAGCGCACAGTTTACACGCAAGTGCTAAAAAATGAACTCAAGGCGTGGCCAGTGGCAAGCATGGTAATGTTATCACATCACCGTGGTGTGTGTATGAAGAATGAACATAAATAAGCAACAGATAACACTGATTCACGGTATTGTGATCTACACTTGCATCATGGCAGTTTTCTTTTCTTTTTTCTTTGCACGAGTAAACAGGACTGAATGCATAATATAATAATAATTATAATAATAAGGTCGAACAAGAACAATGGATACGAGAATATTATTGATTTGAAATAACAAAAACTAAATTTGATTCAACTTTGTCCAAAAATGAATGCTATGCCGAAAAATAACACATCTACTATCAAGTTTGAATAGAACGTATGAACATTGAGATAAATCCTAAATAAGATATCACAAATCATTTCATGAAATGAACCTATTCTACTTTTCCAAAAATGCTGAGTTTTCAAAAACTGTTTTCTGATTTTATAAAATAAAAATTTATATATACACAATATATCTTTCACACTAATGACAACAATTAATTATCTTGTGTTGTACCGATTTTTCTCAACTTTATTACATGTAAGTATAATGATGATTTGTTTTAATATACGATGATGATAGTGATATTTATGATATTTAACATTATTTTATATTTAAGAATCACAACAGAAGCAATTTGTATCCTCCCTACTAAAACACTCTGTATAATAATAGTTACATTTCATCGTAGATAAGTATATTATTATAATTATTAATATGGAATAAAACTTGCATGACTGACGATACAAAACGAGAATAAATTTTCACTACTAGTCTACAAATTATCTACAGTACATTTTCCTTTTCTATAGCTTAGTAAGATTGGGTCACTTTTTCCTCTTTTTATTTATAGTACATTTATAATGGTAATCGCTTCTGCTGGAGTAATTAAGGGACCTTTACTGATATTCTATAACCTTTGTATAATAACTTTCATTAGGGGGTCATTTTGGAATGGGCAAAATAAAAAAAATGATGGTATCTTGATTTCATTCTTACGGTTTTCTCTTTTTAAAATTAGCTGTTAGTTTGAATTCTGTTTTGTGTGTTGGTCTGTCTTCTTACGCGGCTTGTTTGGTGTAAAGGTAGATAGCCACGATGAGTCCATACAAACCCAACACCTCAGCGAAAATCAAGATCAGGATCATTCCAACGAAGAGTCGAGGTTGCTGTGCTGTCCCCCTTACACCAGCGTCTCCAACGATTCCGATTGCAAAACCTGCTGCTAATCCACTGAGACCTACTGCAAGCCCTGCGCCCAGATGCAAGAATCCCCTGAACACAAAAAATAAACGACAAAATTAATAAACACTAATAATAATTACTCTATACTAATAATTGATTCAACACAGCCAAGTAAACGTAGAAGCCATACAACTATTAGAATGATATTTCAAACACCAACAAGTTGTTTTTCAGTGTTTAATCAGCCCAAATATTGAATTTAGTAGTATTCGATAAATCAAATTATTCAATCATTCTGCGGAAAATCTTGGTTACTAAAATAAGAGACGTGCAATCAAAAGTAATTCTTTACAAGACACGCCTACCAATACTTTTTATATGAGCTTCAAAAGAAAGGCGCGGAAAAACATGCGATTTTTTTTCGCTACATCGTAAACATGCTTACGTAAGCACTGAAGCCGTGTTAACAAACGAAAACAAATATTAGCCTATTAACAACAATAAAAATTAGCCAACGCCACTGATAAGCACTGTTTTTGCTTTAAAATACTGCAACTTACTTGAAAGGGGAGTAGCCGCTTTCAGGTGTGGTTAGCGAGCCTGCGATCAGTACTGCTACTACGAGCCCGTAAATTGCGATAATACCAGCCATGACTACTGGAATGATACTTTTCATGATGAGTTCGGGTCTCATTACTGACATGGCTGCAATACCAGTACCGGATTTTGCAGTGCCATAAGCTGCGCCAAGTGCTGAAAAAATAAAGAAATAAACATATACATAGGTATATAATATATACATAGCCACCATAGTCTGGTGGTACCGTCCCACCATCCCTGACATTTTATATGCGAAAACCATAGGTGGTTTTCCTATTTCAAAATACTACACAATCAGTGAACCATATCCCAATTTAGCAACTGCTCTTTCAGTAAACGTCAACCAAAAATTCAGGGGCCCCCAAAGTAAACAGATTTGGAATGCATTGGGTGGGGCGGTGGCTCAAGGTTTAAGCGGAAACACACTCGTGAATGAAAAACCAATAGCATATATATACATACCAAACAAGGTATTGGAATTAAAACTATTTACTGTCAACTTACCACTGAAAATCATAGCAGCGGACGCCCCCATGACCCCAAAAAAGGGTCCGTAAACTGGATTAGCTTCAGCCATGGTGATGAAGTTTGGCAAAGGTCGGGTGAGAAAAAGTACTAGTAAAGGTTTTTTTTCGACTAGAACAAGATTTGATGAGTGAAGAAGAAGCGACGACGAAGACGACAAAACTTTGTGCTACTGCTGCTGTTGCTTTACCAAAAGTGTAGGCCGATCCGACGACGACGACGATACTCTCTTCTTCTATTCTCTACAACAATAATATCTTGTGTGGTTGGTGGTGACCTGCCTGCTCTGCTCCTGCTGGAAATGGTTGGAATAGCGAAGCTCAGGCAGAAATTGTTCTTAAATGTTCTTTCTGTTCAAAAATAGTATATGAGCAGCACGAGAAAACGTACGTAGTTAGCACGTAGTACGGTACTCCTCTCTTCTTCTTTGGCTATACTTTTCCCTTTTTCTGCTCAAAATAATAATATCCGTCCATACGTCGACTCACCAACTTGCTTACTCACTCACACAGTCACACAAACAAGTAGACACGGACAGAAGAGCAGCAGAGAGCAGAAGAATCAGCAGCGCATACGCTCCTCTCTTCCTACATCGCACTGCATACCTCTCCAATGTTATTTGTAGCCTTTGTAGGTAGGTAGTGGAGAATGGTGGTGTTTTTACTGCGATACTCCGCTTTGCTTCACCTCCTCTCATAATAAAGGCTTTACTCGGCTCTCGGCTCCTTCTCAGGTCCTATATATTATCATAACGACGAAAACGACGACGTGATATCATATACCCTATGCGATTTCGGAATTTCAGATAACTTTCATCTAAAACTACGCTGTTGTTTAGAGGAAGAATGTGGAAGATAGAGGGAGAGATGATATTACAAAAAGAGAGTCTTATCGTCGTATATTTTTTCCATTGCACTTTACTTTGAAATACAAGAACATTATTATCATGAAAACTAAATGTGTAGGTACTCTAGAGGTATTCCCATTCCATTCACTCGGCTGGAGCAGAACTTCATCTCGTAGTATTCCTGTAAAAAACGCTTCTTCGCTCCGTTCGTTCGCCGTCCGTCTAGTCGTCACATTTTTTCTCTCCTTTTAAACCAGCTGCTGTTTTCCTCAATAACTGCTATGATATATTCTCTGCTGGGTCTGCTCAAAAGGACGGTCTAATACCTGCCTGCTGCTGCTGCTGCCTACGCTTTTCTATAAAGCAAATAACGCAGCATATGTTGTAAAAGTACAGGTATTACTTAACCCTTCCATTGGCGCAGTCAGACTCGATTCTAGGGGGTTCATGTCCAAAATATTTGTTCATGTGTAAAATTGTTTCCATATTCATCTTGATCTCATTTTTTGAAACTGTTAACGGTTAATAAATTGTGCAAAAGTCAGTATTGAAAAACTAGGAATGTTCGAGACTGTTTCATGAAATTTTTAGAAAATCTAAGGAACCTAACATATTATATTTAATTAAACGTAGGTAGAAATTTCTACAATCCGTGGCATAGAGCGTGTCCACATCCCATCACTGACAAAATTAATATCACTTAAATTAAAGCATATTGGCAAAATTAAAAGCTATTGTGAAAAACCCCGCAGCCCCTCGATTCGCTGCGCCACTGAACCCTTTTACATTTATGTAATACACAAGTATATAAAGTGTAGTATAGAGATACTCCAAATATGTATGTAAAAATTCATTTATCTGTAGTTTGATAAGTGTCCTAGTCAAAGTTGATTGAAACTAGTTGTAATACAGGAGCAGCAGCAGGGATTTGATATTAGAAAATTCGACTCATCTTATATTCTCTTTGTGCTAGTCATAGTCATGATCATGGGATCTAAATACTACGTATAACCGTGTATGGACGAAATATAAGCATGTGCCTAGGTAGGTATTGAATGCATGTATATATTTATTTTTATAATATTATATTTTGCATTGCTCATCAAATCATACAGAGAAAAATAACGATCATAATAGTAGATGATGTTGGTTGAAGAAGCAGAGAGCACAGAGAAGTTTAGTGTAGAAAAATTTTCCAAATGAGTCAATACTACCAGCGTTCTCCTTCCTTCTTTCTTCGTCCTTGCCTTCCAAGAACGCAAACTATTTCCTATGAAAACTTACTTTGTTTGGTGGTGGCATTAGTTAAGTAAGTAGACTACACATTCAATGTAGCGGTAGTGTGCAATGTATTTCATCTCTATGCATAGTACATACTCAAATCTCATCATCATCATGATTTCAGCTCTCTCGTGAAGGAGATCCACCCGCACTTTCTTGATAGTAGTGGTGACGACTCGACTACTTGTTCGCTCCTCTCTTGCTTTTTTGTATGACTCAAGTGTGCACAGTGGTGGAAGTCACAACAACAGACTCAGGTTTATAAAGGTATTTTGTGACTGCTTCATGTAATTCACATTGCTGGAAACACATCCGAATACTGCCAAAGCTACAGTTAAAAAGATGCTAAATGATGATAGTAGTAGTGGCCAGTGGCCAGTTTACAATCAGTATCAGTAGTAAAATATAAAGCTATGCATAAATATCAATGGTCTAGATTTCTATATTTTAGACGAGATTTTAAATGTAAAGCGAACTTACGCCTATTGACGAGCAGGGAGTGAACTAAAACATGTATGTGGAGTAAAAAAGTGACAATGAGGCTGCTTACGAACGAACAGTAGACTCTGATTTCCGACTCCCTCTTGGTCTGGATAAAGTTACTTGGAGGCCGTCGAAGGAATTACACTGCCGTATTGCACGCTCTAATACTTTCACTTTAGTTTTGCTGTTATTGCTTACCATATTGATGCATTTTAAATGTAAACGCTTAAGTAAGTGTATGCATATTATTAATCAAGCAAGAAATCTTTTAGTTCTCATGTCATTATTTGAAGAAAATGGCTTATTTGAAAAACCATGTACTATGTACAGCTTCTGTTATAAATAGTTTGGCTTGAATCCACAGGCTCTTATCTCTTATTTTATCTTGTTCATTTGCATAAAATTGATAAGAGAACATTTTCAAGCTTCGTTATCAATTTCATTTGCATAAATTAGAAAATAGGACTTTTTTAGGTTTGAAAAATCTTCTTATCAATCTTATGCAAATGAGCAAGATAAAATAAGAGATAAGAGCATGTGGATTCAAGCCAAACTATTAATAATAGAAACTGTACTCTTGAAAGTCAAATCAAGTCATTGAAAGACAGACGGTACTACGAGAAACATCATATAGTCTTTCATTGTTTTATATAACGGCGTTTGATAAAGTAAGAGATGAGTGAAATATCATTTCAGCCTAAAATGCCATTTCCAAACCTATCCAAATATGTACATGATGCAAAATATAATATGCCTATATAATTAATATTGTTATGTGGAAGTGGATAGTGATGGAATAGAGAGGCAAGACCTGTCCCCTTGTCTCAGTTGTCTCGTCTCATTTTGCTCCGTCTGTGCGCAAATGCATTGATGCGATGATCAGATTTTTTAGCACATACATAGGTACCCAACCACATTGATAGTACAAAGTATTATATATTTATGAAGTTGGTACTTAATATAGCATCTTTAAAAAGTAATACCGTAATACTCATGTTCCCACTTCCCACGATATTTATAACATTGTGTTCGCTCTTATAGTTTCAAATGCTTGAAAGGTTGAAGGTAGCGTCATGAAGCCAGTTCCACCTTTTAAGACGGTTGTAAATTATAAAGTTATAACATTTTACGTGTTACTTTACTTATTTCATCCGCCTTGCTAACGTTTCATTAAATATTTTACTTTAATACTTCATGTGCTATTACTAAAATGTACTATACTATCAGCGTTCTCTCTCAACTGTGAAATATTTAGGCACGTAATACGTAAATATTTGTGCAACCAAGTTGAACTTTTCATTGCAATGAAAAGGAGAGTGATGTTTTTGGGCAAACAGCTAGTAGTGAGTAGCGAACGGAAAGTGATGCATTCTTCTTCTGATATTCCACACACACATAATATTATAAATATTATATTATTTTTGCAGTTAATCTTTTTGGAAGCTCTTACGCTTCAAACAATGCCTACCAAAAATCTATTGAATTCTGCAACTGAAACTCCTGTCTACAGTCTACAGGCATTATCATCGTGTCATGCTTACATGTTTTATACTTATTTTCAGCTTTACTAGTCTCTTTTGTATGCTGTGCACTCTAGCTTGATCTGTCTTTTATTATGGAACTAATATATCAAACATCGCATACAGCACCAAAGAAAACGAAACGAATAAGGCAGTCAAGACACCCACCCCTTCCTTTACCCTCCTTCATCAATTCACCTGTTACCTATCCACAGATTGGATTTCCCCGAGAAGAGATGGTCACACTGGGGCAGGGAAGGATACGTGCCTTTGTTTTGTGGATAATGTAGCCGATGTGGAAGAGATGAAAATGGCACAAGCTTTCTGGCCGATAATTGCAAAGGGGATTTTTTTCTTGCTGTTAGGAAATGACACCCACTTCTATCAACACTACCTTGTTGCGCCTTATTAATAACGTTTACCCTCTACTTAAGAGCAATTATAAATTTGAAGATTATGCAAATTAATATCAATAATGCACATGAAGATTAGACCAATTAATTATCGCCTGTCATTGCCATCATTTATTTAGATTAAAATACATTTAGTATTCTCTACATGCCCATTATAGCTATATCATATTATTATCATACACATTTTATGTGTTATATTACGCATACGCTGTTGTTGTTCGTACATATCTCATATTGATATTTTTCCTGTTTCCACCCACATGCTGTTATCTAGCGGCTGGTAACTTTAAATTCCAGAAACAACTGAAACTGAACTGACCGAATGAATGAAATGGATGATAAATATCCTGCATCAAAATGACATTTTCGTTTATAGATACAGTTTATCACTGAAGTGCAGTCGCATACAAGGATGGCATTATTATAAGCATGTGACATGAATCATTTTGTTATTGTTACTAATTCTATGGCAATCTGTGTGTATGCTGACAAAATAAATGATACATTAAACAAAATCTTTATACCTACATATGAAGTTCAGTCTTTACTTATTCCCTAAAACTGTGGTAAGACTATAACAGACCCTAGTTTTGGGTTCCATGGCCTCAAAAAAACCAATAATGACCCCCTACATTTTCGTCGATAAAATTTATTCATAATATGGTATGGTCGTGTGAAAATTGGTAAAAGAAGTATTTAACAAGAATTTAAAATTGAGTTACTACGAACTATATTATTACTATGAATTCCAACGTTCCAACATTGAAAACATTTTAAAATAAATTCATTTAAAAAAGTAATTTGATTTTCTCTCGAGTTTGTACTTTTCAAAAATTAATTTTAAGTGTTGCGAAATTTAAATGAAAAGCTTTTCATTTAAATGGAGTCATGAATTTTCCAAATCAGATTTTATAAATGCTTGTCCTTGGGTACAGACAGACTGACGTTGTGACATTACTTAAAATACATCATACATTGCTATTAAAAATACAAATACAAGTAGCATCAAAGACTTAAATCCAGTTGCCAGCAGTAGTCTCTCCGAAATCTCCAGACACACTTCCAGTTCCATTCTGCAGACTTCCAGTCGATATGTTTGGCTCGTTGTCGCTGGAGCTGTATCAATTGATAGTAACAAGCTGGATAAAGACTAGACTCTTGAACACATTGAGAACCAGCCAACAGGAATCATGTGTGGTCAATATCGCCGCCAAACTTGAGTGGACTGTATAGATTTCTGTTTGTGATGGTTTGTTTGTGTGATCTGATCTGATCTGTCTGCAATGCAAAGCAGAGTTGGATCCACGTGCGAAGCTTTCTTCTACTGTGCAGCCGGTATTTGTAACTACTCTACTGAATCACTGGCAAATCGACTACTGACTACTGAACAGTTAAAAATTAATTATTTAGAGTTTTTACTTATAGCTTAGTTATTTTGTTGATTGTCTTATGTGTACACACTGGTTAGAAATACATGAACCAACTGTAGTAAACCATAAACTCTCAGTAGTGAAAAAATATTTTTGTTTTTTTAAATCACATTCACCAGTCGTCATTATTAGCGACATAAGCATAACTATTAGCTAAATTTTTGTCGTCACAACTTTTTATCAGTGGTAACAAAAGTGCTTCAAAATGTCCGCAATCGCCCAGTTTAAATTGAATAATGTCCTTGGGACGATGTACTCGGAAGGGAATCTGGTGTTTACTCCAGATGCATCCACGTTAATTGCACCTGTGGGCAATAAAATAACGCTGTACGATCTTAAAACTCAGAAGAGCAGGTGTTTAAGTTTTGAATCTACTCACAATTACTGCATGTTAGCCATTTCCCCGAACGGAGGACTACTTGTAGCCCTTAACGAGATCGGACTGGCACATTTTATTAACCTATCAACGAATTGTTTGACTCGAGCAGTAAGGTTTGGTAAATTGGGCTGCATAAAGTTTTCGCCTAATGGCAAGTTGATTGCGGCTGGAAGTGATAAAAAGATGCTAGTTTATCGAGTGCCATCAGATGAGAGTATAGGTTCGGAAAAACCGGAACTGGCGAGGGTATTTAAGGGCATTGCTGGGCAAGTCACGTCAATAGATTGGTCATGGGATTCAAAGCTTGTAGTTGTGGGATCAACAGATTCTCCCATGGTGTCAGTTTATTCCATGGGAAAATTTTCAAACTTCAAAAACGCATGTTTTACTGGACATACAGAAGGACTTCTTGGAGCATTTTTCGAGGATTGGGAGTATAACATTTATTCGATTTGCAAGTACGTCATATATAAAATTATTATTTTCTTTAGCAGAAAAGAGTTGTACTTGTTCTTACTGACGATTAATAATTTTATTAAAATTTTTTTCTGCAGAGGTGGGTTATTATGTAGGTGGACTTGTACTACAGATCCAGAGGACTGGGAACCTGAAGGCTCGGAGAATCAAACCGTAGATGGAATTATGGTAGATGAAGACGCTCCAAAAACCAAGAAATCCAGGGGAGCAGATAAAGAGTTCAAGGAATTGACAAAATTCCTTGTTAATCCAAAAGTCAATCTGCTATCTCATCGATTCGAAGACGGGAAACAGCCATCAAAGGGTCGTATTACCCTAACGTGTGCGGAAATATCTGATAATCGCAACTTTGCTGTTGTTGGATTTGATGATGGCGTTTTTCTTTTAGTTGGACTTCCTGGTGGGGAATTAATTCAACAGTTAAAGTATGTTGTTTTTATTTAATAATTATTTCCGTGTACTTGATTGTACTCTACATTATTTTATAATGAACTCTTTTTAATTACAGAGTTACAGAGCACGAGGTTACCACCGTAATATTTGCCCCCAAGGGAGAATGGATTGCCGTTGGCGCAGGAAAAGTTGGCCAGTTGTTAGTGTACGATTGGCAAGCTGAGGATTACGTATTAAAAGAGCAAGGACATTTGGACACCATACAATGTTTAGATTTCTCATCTGATGGGCTTTGGATAGTAACAGGCGCTCATGATGGCAAGGTTAATGTCCTTTAGGCACAAAATAGAACTATGAACTTCTGTATTTCCATTATTTTGAGAATATGAGCTACTTAATATAAATATATTCGATTACTCAAATGTGATTATTTTATAATCGTAGGTAAAACTGTGGAAGACTAGAAACTGCTTTTCTTTTCATACGTTTTCTGCACACACCTCTATCGTCACAGGAGTAACATTCATGCAGAATAATAGGGCAATACTTTCCAGTTCCCTAGATGGCACAGTGCGAGCCTTTGATGTTAAACGGTATAGTCACTGAATAAATAAATAACTCTTTAAATTGCATGCATATGTTTGATTTCATTAATACAATATAAAATATTGATTTGTCACAGAGATCGAAATTTTCGGACGTTTACCAGTCCTATCCCTACTCAATTTTGTGGGGTGACAATTGACAGCAGCTCAACCTATGTAGCTTCTGGATCAGTGGATACTTTTAATATTTACGTATGGCATTTGGCAAGCGGTCGCTTTCTATTAGAAGTTACTGGCCATGAGGCGCCTATATCAGCAATTAGCTTTAGTCCAAAGCAAGGAAGTTCCATGTTTGCCACAGTGAGTTGGGACAAAACACTTCGAATCCGAGATAGTATTGAGAATGAATCCAACACTCAAGTCATTCAGTTGGAAGCAGAAGGTAACTTTAAGAGCTTTTACTCAAGTATGTAAGGCCTGTGGTGTGGGTTGAAAGTAAAGTATAATTGTGCTATTTAGGTACAGCATTGGCATTCCGTCCAGACGGAAAGGAGGTATCCGTGGCAACTTTAAATGGAAGCTTGACATTCTTTGACCCTGAGGAACTTAAAACTTTGGGAAGTATAAACTGCGCTCATCACATGGCTGCTCGACGGTTAGATGGAGATGGTCTTCGTGTCAATAAAAATCTTGAGGATCTGTAAGTTTTTATGACAATAACATCTACACTAAAATTTCTTGACACAACTCAAACTTAAAATCGTTCCCTAATATTGTAGGAGTTTCAATGCAATTTCATATTCGGCTGATGGAACTTGGCTGCTTGCCGGAGGAAAGTCAGTTAATTTGTGCATGTACAGTACCGCACATCAAGTAATCGCCCACAAACTTACACTCACTAAAAATCGATCACTTGACGGACCTTCGGTGAGTTTTCTCCCATTTATTCTTAATACTTAATTTATTTTTACTAAATAAAGTAGATAGTCACAGTAATTAACACTCTGCAAACTTTACTCCTTGTTTTGTTAAAGGTTGCGTGGACCCAAAAACGAGCAAATGAGTTCGGTCTAATTGATATGCTCGAGGAAAGAGGAAAAGGAGACGACAATCTGAAACTTCCTGGAACAAAGGCTACAAGCACAAATAGGAGTTTCAAGCCTATTGTAAAAGTCTATGCAACGAAGTTTTCACCAACCGGCTTAATGTGGGCAGCTGCCACAACTGAAGGGGTCATGTTGTTTTCAATGGATTCTGGTAGTACCTTCAACCCACTTGGTGCTAGTACTGTCGTCAGTCCTCAAACCATATTAGATTCCCTGGATGATAAGAATTATGACGCTGCATTGTATATGGCGTTACGATTAAATATTGCTGCTACCACGACGATGGTGCTTGAATTGATGCCTCATTCTTACTGTAAGTTTAACAACCTCACATCTGGATGTGCGTTAACTTATTGTTTTGCAAATTTTGTGAATGTTTTAACGACATCGTTTTTCCGTTGTGTTTGTGAAAATTATAGATCACTCCATCGCTCGTGCAATGCCGTTGCAGGAGGTAAAAGATTGTCTTCATCATTTAGCGTCAATTTTGGATGAATCAAGTCACATTGAATTCCACATGCTCTTTATAAAAGAATTGCTCCAACTTCATACACATGATTTAATGGATGACCTTGAATTTATGCGACCCGTCATGAATGCTGTGAAAAAGGCAATCAATTCCAGAGTTAGGGACAATTCAGAAATGTAATAACACTTCAGAATTTTTGAAAGACTCTTATTGTGAATTAACGTTTCGATTGTATGTTTATAATTATCTTTTCTCTTTATTTTCACTCAGTTCCGAACAAAACAAATACCTGATTGATGTCGCAGACGTACTGCACCAACAAAAAGAACTTGGCTCGGTGGACTGGCAGAGTGCTACAAGAATGCAAGTTATGGGGATGGATTTAGATATTAAAATGGAAGTTGTAAGTGACTCCGATTCTGACGACCTTTGGCTGGGGGAAACTGAAGAAGTATCAGATTAAAATAAAATTTATAAATTATGTGCCTATCAATCTAGTTGTACATCACTGTGTATTTTTTGTAATGTTATTTTATATTATTGTTATATATGTTAATATGTTTAATTTTACAATGCTTAAATTAGAATAAATGTAATAAGAAGACTGAACTGAACATTAATCGATGCAAGTATGTTATTTTAATTTTTACATGTATTGTTTTATTATTGTTATTGTCATTAAAGTTAAGGCTTTAGACTGAAACTACTATATAAGGACGACATGAAAAATTATATTTATATACCTAGTTATGCACTTTTTGCTCATCACTATGCAATGCACCACATCATTTAGGTATTTTCGTAATGCATCATGACTGAGGCCATTTCTAGTGTTCTTCCTCGTCCTTGATCAGTAGAAAGAGCCGCTTTTCCTGGTATATTTTTCCAGGAAGTTACTGTCTTAAAATGTTTAGTCAAAATATAAAGCAAGCCTTCGTTTTTCGTTAGCGTTCGAATCACAGGTGTGTTTCTGGTAGCTGTTTTTAATATGTGAAGCTTCCAGATAGATTACGTTGTACTGGGGACTGGGGCAATGTAATCCATTAGGTATCCGTAATGCTCGGATTTATTATGAGATATATAACCAGCAGAAGCTATTCTATTGAAAAGTCAAACATGTAATCAATGAGATAGTGACTTCAACTACATATTATGACTATGAGTTATGATACATACAGGTAGTTTTAATAACCTTCAGTCTAGAAAAAATGGTGAAAGTACATTCGGATTTCAGTTACATATTTCAGATTACAAAGTAAGTAGGATTTTACTTGGAATTGGAAAGGATTTTCTCTGACCATTTGCTAATGACTCCAAGCACCATATTGCCCTTTGTAATGTTGATTCATAAATGCTGCCTCATATTATATTCGGTACATGGATTCAACAGAGAGTCAAGAAAGAGTTGCTGTGGCAACTTGTTGCACTTATTACCCCGTTGTTGTACACCTGTCCCTACCTGCACCAAGTCATTTGAACAGCGCATAGTGTCACAAAGATACGAGCACTACGAATGAAATGTACATGGGGAAAATACTCAAGCTAGCAGTTTTGCTACTGAATTTGGTCAAAGTCAAACAGTCCGGGAGGGATGATCATATAGGGACCAATACGCAAATACGTACGTCACACATTAACACAGCCAACTACACACCCTTCATTGCAAAACCATATATCATCCTGTACGGTAAAAACCACTGTTGCTACGTATATTTCTCTTAACAACAGCGACTTCCTCTCTTTCTATAAGATTCCACAATATTACTTTTAGTCTCTAGTATTCTAATATTCTATATAATATTATAGCAAAATCACATTTGGTGTACTATAAATTAAGATCTATAAAGTAATAAGATATAATGTAGCCAATAACCAAATATTCCATTTAAAATCCGATTGCTGCGTGCTACCTTATTTTGAGTTAATTGCTACCAAATCTTACTTAATTTGAGTGCAAAAAATCAAAAGTAGAACTCAATAGATAAGCAAGCATGCAATTACGTTTGTTTTATTCTGACACTTGACTCTATAGTCTTTTACTGTGAATATTTTTCTGGACAGTCACAAATTACTTTTGAGTTGTAACAAATTAATCAAAGCTTGCAGAATGACGTTCGGTTATGCCATGCTACTATAACAGATTGATACATATATGCATACGGATGTAACGTCTGATTATATGGAGTGAAGGGTGCTACAAAGAAGTACCACGTGCAGAGATTGATTAGTTTTAGTCTTGAAATTGGTACAAGGTTTCTTTATTGCGTTCTTAATTTTATTTGTAATCTCATCTTCAAAGAATTCCTTATTACGTCGTATTTATAGTCGTTACGGAATCTGATATTTTCTCTGTGCATAGCCTTGGCTTCACCGGTTAATTTCATTAGCATTGAACTGTAATAGTAGTGAGCTGGAAAAGTAATCACATATATTATATTATAATAATATAGATTTTCGTTTCCTGTTATCCTGTTAGCAATTTCATCTGTGAAAAGAAATTTACAAAGAAAAAGTAAATAACCTGCATGATTTGTCCTGAAGGAACGGCACAGTTCCCGTCTCGCGTTCCCCCAGTACAAGTATCCTATATGTAATGTAAATAATGTAAAATGCAAAAACCTTTGCCAAAGAATTCTAAAAAGCTTATAAATAATTCATCTGTAATAATGTCATTTCATATCAAAAGTCATTACTGTTCTTATGTGGAAACAAATTTGATGATTTTTTCTTAAACAATATGATAATGTAGTTGCAAATAGTTACAAACTAAGATGTTTCAAATGTAAGAATTTTGCTGCAAACAACAGACATTTCTGAACGACAAGGTTATGAAAATCATTTCGACGAAAGAGTTTCTCAAAACAAGAACTACTAATACGGCTCACGTTGACTTTGCAAGAACTAAAATTTTGACAATGGATTGCTAGAGCACATCAAGAACGGATTAGGAAACACATTTACAGGCGTCAATTTAAAGCTTGATTAATGATTCGTGCTATTTGACCGTTTTAGTACTCCAAACTATCCTGTCACATATTATGCTGGTTTGTATGCCTATATGCCAAATATGTATTCTCTAAATCATTATGACTCAAATTACCCCTCAAATAAAATATGCAGTTATTAACTTTATGTTGCCAATTATACAGCATAAAACCTACATTTCTGCCTGCAAGAACAAAGTATTAACATTTACTTACAGAAAAAGAGCACAAAATTAAAATTATATCTGTATCAAAATTCAAAACTACCAAAAACAGTAAACAACCTCTATGTACTTAGCTTGTTCTAACATTTGGTTTTCTACACAGACCAGTGGAATATTGCACATTTTATGCTTTACCCTGGTCTGTGGGTTTTCTATATAATAAAATTTGCAAAAATGGAGTGTAAAATTATTTCGAGTACCCCTTTCAC
>JAQFYG010000300.1:0-35583 GCA_034694325.1 Entomobrya corticalis | reverse complement strand
CCAGACTCCAGACACCCATATATCTATGTAGAACGATAGTATATTAACCGCGCTGTAAGTGCTACCAATTATAACTTTTCGGGGAAACAAAAATGGCATGACTTACCTGCGTATCACACTTTTAGGCGGCGGCGACCTACATATTTTGTTCATACAGATACTCTGCTTAGTTGATTGGCATCTTTATTTTTAAACACTTTTATTACAAAATCGCCCCTGATTCGAGTTACTCCAATCCAAGGCAAAATACTTCTTCCTCTTGTAAAAAGGCTATTCTTTTTCAAACTTTCATTTGAAATATTGTGAAAAAACGAATGTAGATAACTGTACATCAGTTGTCCCGCCACAGTTAACGATATTTCAATATTGTTTGTTTGTTCAAAATTGTCCTGTAAAAATTAATAATACAACATGTTGACGTTTACATTTAAATTTATTATTTATTACGTAGTTTTTCCAGGTCAGTTAAACCGATGAGTTGAATAAATCATTTATGTAGTAATATTGAACCACCGCCGCCAATAAACCAAAAAATCTTGTTTTGTTCTAGGTATCCGATTAGCATCTACCGCTGACAGTCAATATCGACACCCTTTGGATCCTTTGACTCCAGAAGAAATTGAAGACACGGTTGTGATCATTCGCGCACTCAAACCTGATGTCGAACAATTCGGGAACTGGGTTTTCAATTTGATAACTTTAAAAGAGCCCGTAAAAGGCTTTCTCCTCCCATACTTTTTAAATGGAAAGTCCCCTCCGTTCAGCACGGATGAAATTCCTAGAAAATCATTCACAGTTTTGATTGAAAAGCGAAGAAATATTGTGAATGAAATTGTGGTAAATCTTAACACAAGGAAGGTGGAAAGCTGGAAAGGACTTCCGAGTGGGACGCAAGCAAGTTTTAGTGCTGAGGAAAATGACGACTGTGAAGCAATTGCGAAGGAGGATCTCCAGGTTCAAGAGAGGTGCCGCGAAATGGGTTGGCATAACATGAGTTTGGTTGTTGGAGATTGTTGGGGAGTTGGTTATGCTAAGGATAATCCTGCATTAGTTAATTCAGTAAGACCCATGCAGGTTTATATGTTTGGACAAATTTTTGAGAAAGATAATTATTACGGTAATTTAAAAAAAGTATGCAATCATATTGGCAATTGAAAAGCTTTCGATTTATCTGTTCATATACATGCATCCTTGTCCTTTAATTTAGCCCATCCTTTTGACTTTGTTGTAATGGTGGATCTTGCTCTAAGAAGAGTCATTATGATTGACAATCTTCCTACTCATTCCGATTACAATGCTGACAACCGAATTGGGAATGTGTGTCCCAGAAGCGAATCGAACTATGATCCTCTGCTTAATCCAGAAAATTTGTTGAGGACAGATATTCACCCAATCAAGTTTTCACAACCAAATGGAGCAGGATATCAAATTAAAGGAAATGAAGTAACTTGGCAAAAGTTCAAGTTTCGGGTGGGGTAAGTTGAGACAAGAACTTTTCCGAAAATATGAGAGCCATATTACTCACACATACTTTTCGTAGATTCAATACCAGAGAGGGGCTAACCATACACCAGGTCAGTTACCAGGATGGGAAGGAGATGAGACCCTTGTTTTATAGAATGTCGATTGGAGAACTTTTTGTCCCCTACGGTGATCCACGACCTCCTTTCCATCAAAAAATTGTGAGCATACAATAATTGATTTTAGTAAATGATTTATTCTGAATTACTTTATTGAAAAATTTAATCATTTATAAGGCATTTGACATGAGCGAGTTCAACTTGGGACTTTGGGGAGTTGATCTCAAAGAAGCCGGACTCTGTGTAGGCGGCACAGTTTCTTACCTCAGTTACTACTTAAATGATGAAAAAGGTGCATCTGTCCCGTACCCCAATGTAATATGTATACATGAGGAGGACAACGGTATTCTATGGGCTCATCAAACTAGAGAAGGCCCTGTCATCCATACAAGATCTCAACGACTAACTGTCACTATTTTTGTAAATGAGGGCAACTACGACTACAAATTTTCCTGGAGATTTTATCAAGATGCCAGTATCGAGTTCAATACGGAATTACATGGTTCTATCTCTTCACAGCTTTTTGCACTAAATGTTACAAATGGGGGCGGATTTGGCATTCCAGTAAGTCCACAAATAAATGGGCAATTTCATCAGCACCATGTGGCGGTGCGTCTTGACACCGAGATTGATGGAAACGACAATACCGTATCTACTGTTGACATTGTTCCTCTCCTACTGGATCCTACAAAAAATCCGTATGGCAATGGATTCACAACTGTAGAAACTGTACTAAAAACAGCGGTGGAGGCAAGAACGAAGATATCTCCAAACACTGGAAGATCGTGGTTAGTAAGGAACCCAAACAAGATTCATCCATACACCCAAAAACCTGTCTCATGGAAGTTGGTTCCGTTCAATGGTCCTCCTGCGTTCGTTAAAGAGGACAGTCCTATGCACGAGAGATGCGCATTCACTGATTACAATGTTTGGGTGACAAAATACAAAGATGACCAATTGTACCCTGGAGGGTTCTATGAAAGTGGTCCTGGATTACCAGAGTGGGTGAAGGATGACCCAAATGCGAATGTTACTAATACGGATGTTGTGCTGTGGTATATTTATGGTAAGCTTTTGTTTTGGCAGCACTAAATAGAATGGAAACTATTTTTTATACATGCATAATATTTCATGAATTTTCGTATTGATAAATTGCAGGCTTCACGCACACACCAATTGCTGAACACTGGCCAATTATGCCCATTGAATCTACGGGATTCCTTTTGAAACCAACCAATTTCTTCTTAGAAAACCCAGCTTTAGATGTCCCACCACCTTCACCTACATTATGATGAAAATATATATTGTTATTTAATATTAGGCATGATTAAAAATAAGCAAAGTATTGTTATAATCTAATATTTTGAGAGCCTTTCATTTTATATTGATTCATTTATAATTGTTGATGATTGCAAAATAGTATAATGTGAATAGTTTTCGATTCATTACTTTACTGTGCATAATTATTGTTGTAGTTTTTCATGGGACCATGAAGCTATGAAATATGCGAGAGAAAGTTAAGTTAAGAAATATCTCCATTCCTTACTTTGATTAAATTAAGTTTATTTCGTTTTAAGCTTAATTCCTGACTAAGATCATACTTCTTTTTTGATGACACGCGGAAAAAATGATCGATGTCAAATGAATATTGGTTTGGCGTCTTACGTTGTATTGGTTCTTCATTCACTGTGGAAAAGCGTTATTCCATGCAATTCTAGTTGTTGTCAATAAAACTATAAAACGACTTTTGGAATTAATAAAGAAGTTTGCATTCTAAGATATGAAGTTAAAAGCGTCCTGACAGTCGTTTAAATATGGATTACTTATTTGTTAACAGATCCTCCGGGATTATTTTGAAACCAACAAATTTTTTCATGGAAAATCGGAGCCTTGGTGCTCCGTCTTCTTAATAAGAATGCTATAGCTAATCGTTTGTTTGATACATATTAAATGAAATAAAATGATGATGACTTTTTGCATTGCCATATAAAAATAATTTTATTGTTCTTATCAAAGCGCAGTTGCACGAGCACAATTACTGTCTAATTTAAAGTGATATGTTCTCATAAAAGCTGCCTCCAACTTCTTATCCTTATCTATTTTACGGGGATTGCAGACAACTTTTAAAAATCCTGTAACTTGTGACGAAAATCCTGTACTTAAAGGAGAGATTTCAAACGTAACTGTGCAAAGTGCATTCGTTACAGTTTTTGCAAATCTAGTAAGCTCTAAAGAATCCAACGGTAATTGTGGAGATTGAATCAGACTGGTTATAGATATTGAACATAAACTGCTCTCAGTTACTGATAAGGCCCTAAGTTTTAGCAGAAATTGTAGCACATCTCTCTCAGAATTTGAGAACCTATTACTGCTTGAATCAAGGAAATTATTCAAATTTTCTATAATTATGAGCACTCGCTTACTGTTAGACTGTTTGAAGTCATGAATGGATTTGTGGCATCTTGAATACAAACTTTGAAGACACATGGGATTGTTGCTATCCTTTAGATCTTCCTTTAATGATTGGTAGGATTCATTCAGTAGATCCAGGATGACTAAACTTCCCTTTTCTGTAAATAGAAACAACAAAATAATGCATTATTGTATAATAAACTTAACTAAGATCATTATTGAAATAAGCTCAAGCATTAATTAAGAGATCAGCGTCCTTAATCCAACGACTAACCTTCCAATGCGGACACATTAATTCCTAATTTGTTCCCAACGGAAATCCAATGTGCTTTTGAATGGTGGTTTAAAATCAACAAAGCTCGTGCATTATCTTCATCTTCCCTTGAATTCTTCCGTGCAAACAACCGGGTCAGCATAAAGTGAGCAAGGAATCCTCCTTCAACTTCCTCTCCCACTTGATGAATCAGGTTGACACATCCTCCTCCTGCGAACAAGAGATCCTCTGACACGCCAATACTTTCAAAAAACTTTTCCATCTTGACTTTTCACAAATAATTAGTCCTAACTCTAATTCTTGATCCCCTAAACCCAAAATCTCACGTTAATCTTATAAAGTATCTAATTTATAGTTACAGTTCTGAAATCTCAAGGGCCTGTGTTATATTGAATAATTTATCAAGAAGATAATCAACAAAAACATCCACCGCGCAGTACAACGGCGACAGGACAGGCACTTTATCATCATCAGCCGGTGGTATGTGGAGATTGGAGATGAATCTGATTGTGAGAACATACACAAAACAGAATGCACACATGGGAGAGTTGAAAATGAACTCCGGAGCAGATGCATCAAGAAAAGGACACAGATGCTTCATCTACAATGCATCTCCCGCAAACAAAATGCTTTACCCCAAAAACAAGCGAACGAAAATAATGTGAGAATGCAAACACAAGAGCCAAAAACATTCATTCTGAAGTCGATCAAGTCCAAGTCCATCCAGTGACAAACAACAAGCGAAAATCTCACGAAACCAGATCAAAAGTACCTTCAGGTGACTGCATTAATTGAAGTCAACTATTTAGATTTGCTGTAAAACAGCTCAAACGTATTCAGACAATAGCAAGACGAGTTAATAATTAACATCCTCCATCCTCATTATTTGACATCCATTAAACGGGATAGTTTAGCTTGTCACTTTGATAAGCAGTGAGCAGTTACATTCAATTTTCAACAGTTGTAAGAAATCGTTGTTTGCTAAGATGCAAATGGACCGACACATTTTTGACTTTAGCGGAAACCAGTTGGTTTCAACGAAGTCTCGATCAAATGGTATGTACTTCAACAGTAATAATATTTAAATCCTTAGCGTGCGAACATTATCCGTAAATAATGCTTTTAATCATAACTAGTTTAAGTTGTATTTAAGTAATGCAAGCGCACATTTTGATTTTGCAGAGCTGACGCAGTTTTCGATGAAACATTTTGCTGATGAGCCGTTTATGAGAAACTTTATTGTATCCTCCACGGAAGTCTTTGTGTTGGCTCAGAAAGAGGTAAAAATCTAAAAAAGTAACTTTGTTAAAGTAAATGCCGCAATGGCCTATAAGTTAAGCCCTGAAAATTAACTTGTTCCGCTTCCTTTGCTCTTATAGTTCAAGTCGTCTTATCCAGAACCTGTGCCACAAACAACAGTAACAACTCTAAGCCAAATGTACCGGGGAATTATTCTCGAGCTGGTGCAGAACCTGAAGGACTCCGATGATTTGGACGGAGCTTCTTTATATTCCAACCTAGATTTTGTCTGGAACTTCTGTGAAATTATATTTCTTTCATCGAATCCAGGTACTCAAGTTTCCTGATCATCATTGTTGTGTGGCATTGTTATTTATGATTCATGGCCGCCCTTCAATCAAGAATGATTTTTTGATGTCTTGACTAATTGTACTATTCTAGACCTACCAGTTCTGCCGTATTTGATTGACTGGGTTCGCATAAATTTTGACCAGTCATCAAAAATTCTCCCTGATATCCAACCGGAACTTCCTGATTTAAGTCAAGAGTGCATTGAGAAAGTTTGGAGGCTGATATATACAAACGTATTTCATGGAAGAACAGGAGAAGCGGCAAAACTCCTTCCGTATGTAAACCCCAGGCATGGAAATTCGCAGTCCAATGGAGTCATGACCAGTACATCACTTAAAAACAAAATTGAGAGTATGACAGAACTGCTGGAAAAGAAACCGCGTTACAATCCAAGAACAGGATCGTACACTGATTTTGAATCAACGTGGAATACATGGCGGGAGGAGTGTGTCAGCCGGTTGGAGCAAAGAGTTTTTTATGGATGTGACCAGTTGACTTTTGTTTGCAATGTATGCGGCTAAATTTTACTTTAAACATACTATTTTAACTATTTTATGTAACTATTTTAAAATTTTCATTTCATTGTATTAGTTATACTTCTAACTAGTGTCTGTATTTCCTCTCATTATTTAAGATACTTTGTGGAAACGAGGAAGGTTTTGCAGAAGCTAGGTCGAAAGGTCTATTGACTTGGTACGAATATCTTGTGATGCTTATAAACTACAGATGTCCAACCATTCGTCCTTCTGCACTTAAAGGTTATGCAAGAAAAGTTATTAGCGAAATGGGACTGAATGAAGCTCTGGAATCAAGAGATCATATTTTGTTTCATGCCATGGAATACGATATTGTGAATGTCTTAAAAGAAATTCAAAGTGTTTGGAACAATCCCTGGTTCTCTACACATTTTGTTGACCTTATCTACGCTGGCGGCAAGTTTTCAGACGTGACGGATGTTCGCATTGATTACAGGTGCAAACAAATAAAAGTGATGCATCCGATAAATTGATATTGCTGGGTGTAAAGCCGTAAAAAAATTGCCGTATTGAATTTATAACATTAAATATTAATTTTTAACAATTCAAAATGTTTAAGCTCTGTAAGCCCGTTGCGATCACATTTCATAGTCGATTACGGAACGTCTCTTATGGAACACCGGTCAGTCTGGCAGGTGGGAGTACCTTATTTTGAAGCACTACCGGAGCCCTCAAGAAAGCATCTCATCGGCAGATGTATTGAACGTGTACATCCCAAATCAGAAATTGAAGCACAGAAATTAGTTCAGATAGCGGAGAAATTTTCTTTGGCCAATGAAAGTGAGCAAAAGAATTAGTATACTGAAATTTTGATTTAATAATCTTTAATTACTACTTGTTATGTTTTACGAGGATTCACAAATATTTTTATGATTTTAGTGCATGGAATATGTCGAAAGGTATCGCTAGACAAACTCAAGGTGGGACAAAATCAGAATGCTCTACTCTGGGCAATTAAGGCAGGTGATGGACCACTGACAACACATATTGTCGATAAAATCCTTTTCGAGGGAGATTGTCAGATTGAGCCATCACTTCTGGAATCACTCCGAAATGCAATCCCATGCTCAGATCGCTTAGTCTTTCTAAGTGGCTTTTGTGACTTTAGAAAGCTGATGGATAAAAAAGACTATTCTAGCGCTATCGCAAAACTGTGCCAACTTATCCAGGAAGATATGATTCCCAAGAGGTTGTATAATAATTATAAAAATTATCTTTATTCTGTTAAGCTGAAGCTCATTTTAATCTAGTTTTGTTTTTCCATGCAGAATAAACCATAAAGTGATTCAGCAAATCTTGTCCATGGACAACGAAAATGTGAAATTTAAACCGCATGAAACATCAATTTTAATGGAGTACATCCAGCTAAGAGTAGGAATCAATAAGATCTCACCTGAGGACTTCACTCGTCTTAATATGATGTTGATTTGCAACCGAGCCCATGAAATTCTGACAATGTTTAACAATTCCAAGAAAGTCTTGGCTAGCGGTTCGTATGAATAATAATAGCAGTAAAATGATAATGATACCAGAATTCAAATTCTAACATAATTATGTAATTTTAAGTACTAATACTGCCAAAAGCCAATTTTTCATTTACTTTTGTACAAAAAAAACAAGACTTTTTGTATCCTCTGGATAATTAAGAATAAATACTTTATTTGTAATATCAACAGCAAAGGCATTGTAAAGCTAATACTTGCTTACTTTTACTTTTAAATATTAGTATATACAGTTTTATAAATACAAAACAACATATGTACAATGCGAGCAACTTTTCATTATAATTAGGTTATTTATAAGTAGTTTTTGGCAAACAAAAGTAAGATTATCTTACACATTTCGGTCATATTTCATATCACAATTCACATTATATTGTAACGCCAGAAAGCCACATTATTTGATATATTATTATTATTCACAACTCGTCACGAGTTTCAAGACGTGGATTATCGATTGTATCAATGATTGATCTTAAAGTTAAGCTCTCCTCTTGGAAATCTACGTCATCTTGAAACTTTATCAAGAGACCTTGGAAAAATCGCGAGTGTGGAGACACTTCTTCTCTGCAAAATGATAAGCTAGAAGCAACGGCTTCCACAGTAAGGAGTTGATCTTCAGTATCAAATCCACCCAGAGCCTTGACACTATCTGCGAGAACGTCACACCAACCACTATCTTTAAGTGCCTTTTCTAGCACCTTAAACTCGTCACAGGGATCCTCTATATTGTCATAATGATCTATGTGATCACCAGACGACTTTGTAGTGGGTGGGTTAGAAGTGGGGAAGTCGAAGTCGTCACTAGATGATGAAGAAACTTTCTTACGTTCCATCTCCAACAAGCAATATTTTCTTTCAGTGAGGAGGTCTGTCACCAAACTCAGGCACCTTTTACGAGTTTCAAAAGAAAAAGAAACTTTGATAAGAGCTGGGATTCCTCCTTCATGGATAAATTTGGCTTGTGCCTCAGGAAAGTTTCTTAGGAGAGAAGACAGTGCAAATAAAGCTTTAGTCCGGAGTGGAGGATCAAACGCCAGCAATTGTACCAAACTACGAATTGCTCCAGCATCTTTTGCAATTCTCTGAACAACCCCATTGTTTTGAGCAGCGACTGCGAAAACGTCACATGCTGATTTACGAATTTCTTCTTGCGTGGAATTTAAAGCCGGAATCAAGATATCCTTAACTGCTGAAGTGGACTTGAACAGATCTCTTCCATTCTCAAATTTGTGAGAAAAATTTTCCAGATTTTGCAAAATTTCTACCTTCTCCTCCACCGTATCAGATATTCGGTACTGCTCTAAAAGAAATTTGAGTAGCCACTCGTCGGATGCATGCCGCAGAGGATTTTGCAAATCTGGAGATTTTTCCTTCCGGAATAATTTATCGCCTTCCAGCGTTGGAACGTCGTCAGTTCCTTCCTGCTTATCTTGCAAATGAGACTGTGCTATTTTGATGTGTATATCTTTCTTTTTCTCTGACAGTGGCTGCCCTTCTTGATAAGATTGCTCTCTTGAACGAGACCCTGTTTTATGACTAGAAGATTGCTTATTATTATTGTCTTCACCTCCTACAGGATGGTCTATTACATCAGAGAGAGGCATCATGCCTCCACCTCCTCCTTGAGCATTTACATTAGTTAGTTGAAGTTCCAGGAGAAGAAATACTGACACTAAACTAATCAACATCCACGCTCCTCGGTTGGTCCATGCCCTCATCTTGAAATTTAGTTGAAATATGACTATCAGGTTCTTCGGTACTGGGTTAAACAACAATAATGCAAATCAACCGTTTAATAATGAATACTGAATGCAAGTTTTCGTATATAAAACATGATTAATTTACTTACACTAAATGTACCACAAGGTTTCCGGTGTATTGTTTATAGTAAACCCGAGAGCGCCGGTACATGTATAAAATGTTAAGTATGTTCTTAGTTCGTCGGTTTCTTGTCTTCTTGTCAGTCTATCTTCCATAGCCAGATTTAATTGAACATCACTGGCAAAAGGCTTGCTTGGCCACACCAATTTCTTGAGTTTACTATTGCTCACTTTCTACTGCTCATTTTCAGTTCTCACGATTTCAAATCGTTCCAAAAATAAACTTTACTATTGCAAGAGAGTACAGGAAAAGCATCTGCATCTCTTGCGCTGTTGCTATTCTCATTCTCACGAAAACAGATCTCACATGTGAGCAGATAATGTGAGTGAACGAGATTTGTGGTGACTTTTTGTATGACGTGTTGGATAAATGTGAAGTTTTTTGCGCTACCAACCAACTTCAACGAAATCAAGTATAGAATAGATAGAAAGCATACATCTCTACCTAGCTAATATCTACTTTTATTTGTTAAATACTCTTTGGAAAGTGCCAGGAGGCCCAGTGTAGAATACGCTGCTGCTAGATAGCTTATAGCTTCTCCAATTGACTTCCACGTTCCACAATCTCTCCTGCATTTGCAAAAAAAAGCAAGTTTTAAGTTGGGAAATGGAAACGAAAACGGGAAGCCAAATATTACGTGTACAAAGCAAACCAATAATGAAGTAGGCCCGTTCTTTAATATTTAACCATTTGTGTGTGTGTGATTCATGGAATATTTGGAAATTCATTAAATTTGAAATGTGTTTAGTATACAACGAGAAAACATTGCATAAAATATTAATAATGTTTGTAGAGACAAGTAATATTCCTTCTCTTTTCATGTCTTTATTTTTGACCGATAAAATAATAATTTTTGCATGTTGCATAAATACGTCTTGAGTTCTATACACATTCAATAAAAATGATGCTCTAGACAAAAAAATCGAAATTATATGGCTAAAAAATTGTATCAAACAAATTTTGACTATATTGTCGCCGTATTTGATGCCAGGATTGCATGATGGACACTTGGCAAACTTACCATATATAACTTTTTATTAATACCATGCAACCTTTTTATGATTAATTCATAAACCTCAACCAAAAAGGGTTTATGAAAAAAGGGTATTTACCACAGAGTATCCTTCTCTGGTGTTTAATCTATTGGATTCACTATTCACCACTACACTTTTTTTGTATTTATGTCAATGAATTGATTTGCAGTTTTTGGGAACAGAGCATTTTTTGTAAGAAAGAAAATAATTGGGGAAAATAGAAATAAAAATTGGATCATATATATAATAAGTCTTTGTTTGCCCCAACAATGAAGCCTGAAGTCGCCTTCCATCCTGGAGGCAATAAAAAGAAAGCTGGAGTGGGTGGAGGTGGTGGTGCAGGCAGCGGGCGAAATGTGAAAACTCGACATCGAACATCAGCTGAAAAGAAAGAAAGAATATGGGGAAAAACGCCACAAAAACCGTATATCAGTTCTTCTGTAAGAATTTCTTACAAATGTACAAAGCCTTTTATACTCATATGCAATTATAATTTATAATTTGGCAAAAACTTTTCAAAGATTGGAGATATGGCTCGCGTCATGATGCGCTACGCATGCATGGAAAATACCTACTTTTACAACCAAGAACCTCCCCCAGTTGAGTTCTATGACTTTTGGCAAAAGTTTTCGGTTGAGCTGGATCACTTGCCGGATGATTTTGTTGATTCAAAAAGACAGTCCATTGCACAAATTAAAAAGAACACAAGCAGTTTCAATTTCTACGGAAAATACACAGAGCCGGTTACTTCCAAACATGATCTCGAAGATACAGCCACCATCAGTAAAATACCTAAAAAGAAACTCGTCCTAACAAACACTCAGAAACTTTCCGATATTTGGAAGGATGTTCGTATATCAATGTCGAGTGAAAGCTTCATATCCTCCTCAACAAAAATCTCTGAGAATGCTTCCGCAGTTCAGCTGGAAACCCAATGGGATGATGCTTGCAGTGAAGATTATCAAAGCAGTGAATCCGACTTTGGCTTTGATGTTCAGGATCATCACCGTCATCATCGTCATAAACAACCTTATTGGCAATTTGGAGCTGATTCACAAGCACAGCAAGATGAGAATAAGACAAGTTCCCTAGAATTCCACACTCCGCAAGGTTTAATTGATAAGCAAGCGAATGCCATTGCCCAATCATTGCTTGCCATTCAGAAAAAGGACAATCGCATCCTTGTTGAGCTTGCCACAAAACCTACAGATATGGACATCATTGACCATTTTGCTGACGATCTTGATGATTCGTTTTTATTGGATTCTTACAGTTATAGTGACCTTCCCGACCAAGCATTTGGCCCAGATTTTGATTTTTTGAATGAAGACATGGTTTACAAGAAAAAGGGGAAGAAAGTTAAAAAAGCTGAGGGCACTAGTGCAAAGAGGAGATCCTTAGGAGGTACTGGGAAAGGTCAGTCTGGTGAAGATGAGGATTCAATTGATCTTGAAAATGATGATGACCAGGAACAAGATGGTAAAAAGGCATCTGGAGGAGATGATGACTCCTCTGGAAGTGAATGTATGGAAGAAATTGATGAGCAATGCATGGTAGCTGGAAAGAAGAAAGGGAAGAAAGGTGGTAAATCACTGAAATCTGCTAAATCCAAAAGTGAAATGTCAATCAAGAGCGATGTTGAAAATGACGGTAATTATAAGGCTTGTTTGGAGAGGAGGCGACAGAGAATAGAAGAAAGTTTGAGAGCTGCTGTGAGGTGTAGAAGTCCTATGGGATCATATAGACCAAGACCTGGAGAGGAGCCATTATCCAAAGCTTGTACGGATAATTAGAATAAATATTCGTAAATTATTGTTGAACTATTTTAACTATTGTTTATTTCTTCGTTCTGGTTGTAGTGCAATTAAATATGCCCGGACCAGCAGCCTATAATCCCTCCATGAACGCTGTGAAACCTAATATTCACACAGCTTTAATGGCCCCCCGATGGACCAAAAACATTTGTATGACTTATTTAAAAAAATAATGCTACTCAGATTATAATAGCCATATTGAACTTTGTAGTCAATATTCCAACCTTTTTTTCTTTAAATCAGATGAAACGCCTGGACCAGGACCTGCCACTTATCTCCCCAATCCCAAATGCACATGCGAGATGCTCACTCTTCATGAAGCTCCTAGATTCATAGATGACGAAACGGTTGGCCCGGGACCAGCTAATGTAAATCTTGCAAATTTTTACGGTACTGCAAAGGATAAGCCAAAGGCTTTGATTCTATCTCGGAAAAATAAATTCAAGTACTCAATGGGCGGAAGATTTACAAATTGCTATGGCCTGACAAGATATGGACGAGCTAATCCCCCAAAAGCATTGATTATAAGTAGAAACGTTCCTACAAAAAAATTTGATCCAGGACCAGGGGAATACGATCCAAAAGATCTGAATGACACCAGAGTAGGAATAAAAATGAAATCTCGCATTCCCCCAGCATCTGAAAATGAAAAGTCGCCAGGATTTCTTGCACTTCCTGGAGCGATTGGTAGTGCTGGAGGGTTTTCATTTGGAATTAAAAATTTTATGGAAATGAAGGACCAAAGTCCTGGGCCAATTTATCAAATTAACAAGGCAAAACCCAAACCGGTGTCACTAACATTCCGACCATTCCCCATGAAAGGTGCAGAGCAGGAACCCAGTCCCATTGAATGGGGCACTAAACCAGGCATCGGAAAACTAAAGGTGCTTCCCCGTGCTCCATGTCCAATCCTTCATGGAAGTCACGACACCATGAAAGGCAAGTTTAGAACACCAGGACCAAATCAGTACGATATATGTCTTCAATGTGAAGAGTGCATCGAGCCAGGAGCAAGTCTCAAAGGGAGATATCCTACAAAATCGGAACGAACTCCAGGTCCAGCTGATTACACTCCAATACCTGTTTGGAAGAGGTCTCCAATGCCAGTGTTTCAACATAAGTACAAAGAGCCTAAGAAAAAGGACGATGATATCCCAACACAGCCAAGGATTCCGTTTGGAACACCTTCTAAGCATAGGATTGTTGGTGGCTTAATCACACCCCGCTGGAGAAACAGGGAGGAAGATGAAGAAAGCCCTGAGTTTCAGAATATTTTTGGGATGACAAATCGCGGAAATAAAACAACAATTCCGATATCTCTGAAATCCAGGCATACACCGTTTAAATATTCTCACATGGCGGATCCTAAAGCTCATGCTTTCAGGTCAGGGAGGATTGGAACTTGTGATTAAAAATACAACACTATTTCAAAATTGGCAAATATTTCAAATAAAAAAATCACTACTTTCCACAATGATATTTCTTTTTAATACGGCCACTGTTTAGCACCAAGTTTTTTACAAAATCTTTCTATTTTATAAACTAGCCACGGACAACATCCAAGTTTCTCCTCTTCATATCCTTCTGTAAAAGGGTAGTCTTGTTTGTACTCTAAAATTCGTTCCATTCTCGGTGTTATTTTCCCCACTTTTAAGACTTTGTTGATATCGTCGAGAGCATCTAGTACTTGCATTAATGGTAGGCGCTCCTCCAAAGGAACCTGACCATTTCTCTGAAACTCTTTTTGGTAATCGTAGGTTCGTCGTTTCTTATCCGATTTACAGGCTTTACACTCACGTTGAGGTTGAGCAGTCTGTGTATTCTCTGAATGTGGATAATATTGACTTAACAAGCATTCTGATAGATTTGCATATGGCATGAATCTTCCAAAATCGTGATCCGCATCCAATGGATTGGCATTCTGCTTGGAAATCTTCAAAAAGTCTTCAAAGCTGTTTTCATCATCACAACATGAACTTATTGATTCTGTACCAATATGATCCACGATGAAATTAATTTTTAATAAACCAATTCTTATATATCTTCTGTAAAGGAAATAATATTATCAAGTTACCCCAACTTTCGTCATCATCATCCTGACTATATGCATGTAAATTATCTTGATTATTGAAAACAGCTTTGTCTTCGTCACTACTGCTATTATCTTCCGTCTTCTCTACAATTGGTCGTAACTTGCTGCTTTTATATCTTTTTTTGAATTTGTCCTTTTTCCGCTTAATAACTTTATTATCATTTTGATCTTTTTCACTTTCACTGCTTTCGTCATCATCAACAAAGTTCTCATACTCATCCTCATTATCACTATTCCAATCACCTAGAGCGTAAATATCTTCTTGTGCTACTGCCTCTGTTCCATCTGCGACAGCGTCATTACTATTCTTGTAATCGTTATTATCACCATAATATTTCGGTTTTCCAAGTCGAGCAAGCTTGGTCTCCTCAACGAACTGTTCATATGATATTATCGGACGCTTTCCTCTTAGTCGGAGACCCTCTTCTATTAAAGAAGCCTTTTGAGTGGCACTGACGATGACTTTCCAAGTGGCGTCTGCAGTCTCTTCGAAATTGATAGCTGACATTCTTACGTCAAGGGCTTTCTAGAGCTATAAGGCACATAATGTACTTTAGTACCAAATATATACAATATAACATGTCTCGGCAATGTATGCAATGTATGATCGATGGGTTGATGGGTATGTTATGGTCTATTTGCCATCAGCACAAGGTCGTTTTAGCAACTTCCACGGATGGGAGCCCAAAGTTTGATCGATTTGTCCAATTTTGGAAACATCACTAACAATCTATCGTATTCTATTGAGCTACTACATAAGAAAAAGAACCTTGAATGAACAGAGAGTTTCTATTGTTAATCGTCTTATTTTTTAACAATCATGAAAATTACTGATGTCTCCAGTTCCTCAGCAATTCCAGAGGATATCCAAGATGAAAAGAAAGATCAGGTAGGTCACAAGACCGAAACAAGTAGAAAGACTACGCTTCTCCAGCGCTACAACATTCCCATTGAGCACTTGGATTTTTCATACGTGAATAAGTGCACTGATACTAGTGAGATTGAGAGAATTCTCCGCATTCTACGCTCTGGAGAGGAGGGTACTTATCCTGACTTGGAACGATGTGTGGTGACATGCCTAGAAAAGCTGAATCCAAACAGTCGCTTGCTTCGTGTAGAAATACCTGCTGTTCGCACAACAGAATTAGATAAGGAAGAGCGAGAATCAATTCAAAATGGATTAGAAGCGTGGTTGAATGAAGTGTCGAAGAAGTCATCATCTACTACCAATAAATTGACTGAGATTTTTACACATGACGATCATACTGCAAATAAAAATTTGGAGGGTGAGGAATTGAAAAATTTACCATTACCAATCCGAGGTTCTGTAGCACACGACATTTTTGAACAAAGCAGCAACCAGGCTACATCAACTAAAAATAAAAATGATACTGAAAAAACAAGAATCAAGTCTTGGGAATACGACAAATGGGATAAATATGATGTGGATACTGAACTAACTAAACTGGACATTACAGATATGCAAAGGGAGGAATGGGAAAGAAGGGAAAAGCCAAAGCTTATCGAAGAGCAAAAGCGGATTGAGAGGCTGATGAAGCCCTCTGAAGAGGATCTTGATTATCAAAAGTCTGCTGATATGTCATTAACAAAGACAAAACCTTCTACATTTTCAACAGCAGAGAAAATGACAGCTTCACCCTTGAAAGTCTTGAAACCGAATACCAGCTCAGTGCTAAGTCAACAACGACACGATCGTGTTATAAGAAACTGTCCAAAGAAGAAACAGGAGCCTGTAAAAATTCCCGTTGAGAAGGCTAGCTATATCGAAGAAGTTAACGATGAAGATGATGACGATGATGAAAAAGGTGTGAAAGTTAATACAACAGCAATATTTTCAAGAAACGGTCCTAGAAAAGCAACCGTTATAATTGAGGACTTGAACTTGCCGATGTAATATTATTTGTATCCAGTTGTTTTGATTCGGGTAAAAGTAAATTTACTTTATTTTCAAATTTTTTTAAATTGTCAATTACTATCATAATATATATAACTACTCACAAGAGGTATGCATTTTAAATGTAAACAAAAGTTGACTTGGATTAAACAACTTAAAGATAAATTTAGACAACAATAACATCAATATTTACTGTAATCAATCATTTCTGTATGTCAAGTATATTTATACTAACAAGACTATTAAATAAGACCTATGCAATATGCATATATTATATTTAATCATTGATCTTAGATAGATTAATATTATTCCACTCATACTATAAATTTAAAACAGCTGTGAACAGTGTAATTTAATTAAATCGTCACAAAACGACCGTATGTATATTAGATGCAATTTACAAACTATATCATTGCACACCCATTTTTGTAATATTGCTAACATTTTAACTGATTTAATTGAGCTAATAAAGTGCTTCTACCTAATATTCATCAGGTAAATTTTAGCAAGCGCACTGTTCGCGTTTTCATCTCTCTCATCCAAGAAGGAATGCAACTTGATGCTGACACACAATTTAATATTATATAGTACGGTGAAGTTTACTTGCTGGCATATTGGCGACTTGCACCAATGCCGTGTTACAACTAACTGCTAACATAATTACGATACGTTTATTCTATATAGTATTATATGTTAACTACCTAGTTTAGAATTCATAGTCTATAAGATAGACTATGATAAGCCACAGGTGTGAGTGATGACCTGCATCAAAGGAGAATTACTTGCATTTCGTTGTTTTGATGCGTCGACGCTCTCAAAACATGCAAAGAGTAATTTCCTTGTTTTATGTTCAACTTTTTCAAATCAAACATTAAACATTAGTTTCCAAAATAATGACTGAGAGCAGCTAGCTGTCCCAATAACTCTTTAAAGAAAAGTTTAACTTGAGGAGACAATGTATGCACTGCATACAAGTAAGAGTTCTTTGACAGTGAAAATATTAAAATGACATTCAAGTCTATACTAGCATTACTTCTTGGAATCACAATTAAAACTAAAGAGGAAAGGAAGTAATAAAAAACGAGCACATTTTTCTGCTGCTACCTAAAAATATTGAAATGATATATAAATCCCTTAAAATCTAACAGGAATTCTTTCACCGGATTATAATATATAGTATATTTAGATATATAAACTTTTAAATAAAATATATCTACATGAATAAAATATGGACATTTATTATTATTTTTCATAATTGACCTGTCATACCTTTCACAAATTACTTATTACATTTTAGGAAGTCTTTATTATTATTTTAGAGGGTATATAAATGATATATTCACAAATCACAACTTAAAATTATATCCAAAATAAATGATCTTAAGTAATTAAATATGCATACATGAACCAAATTCAATTGGTTTTAAGAAACGTGGAATCGTACAGTGCTAAGGGTAATGTTTATATTCCGATGGAAGGTAGATAAAGTTTGAAGAAGTCAGAGATTTATTGATTTATTGCTAACTGAGCTAGTCTCTAAAAACCTTTTTAAAACTATTCTAAATTCATTTCTATATTTATCTGGACAAATGCATACCTACCCATGTAAGTAGTATACGGTTTAGCAAGCATAAAATATATTTAATATGCTCTATCTCATCTATGAGTGGTTATATAATATTTTAAACCGTTTTTCGTATTTTTATACATTACGACTTGAGTCAAAGGACAAAGGATTTCAAGAATTATTTGTTACAATGTTTCATTTTTGAGAAAAACTCGTTAATTGTTTAGTCTAACGTGATCAGTCGTTAAAACTAGCTTCAGATCTTTTCTATAGACAGCCATAGAAGTTTGCGTTCCAAACTTTCCAAAACAGTCATTTTAACGATTCGGATATCATTGATATCAAGCATAATATGCTGCATGAATGTACACTTACCATTAGTTGGCCATTTAAATTTTGAAGATGGTTAAAATTAGATTGTATTTGGAGCTTTTTCTGATATTGGATTAAAAGTTGGAAGTTTTTACAATTGGCATAAGTTTTGAACTTAAACACTTGAAAAGTTTTTATTTCCCAATGAAGACTGTGGTCGTATAATGAATGGATTGGTTACGACGTTCACTGTCAGAGGGAATTAAAGTGAAGACTCGACGCTAGTCTGATATAACGCTGCATACTCCTCAGAGCATGGATGTTTAGCTCTGTACTCCAAATAGACAAGTCCAGTGTTGTGCCAATGATACAATGCAGCAACTATCAGAATATGCCAAATTTGATGTGAGGACCCAATATAGTTGACCAAACCAGGCTTCCATCTTTCCGGAAGTTTTGACACGTAAAAGAAAAATGCTGCTGCGGAAATGGCATACATCCAGAAGATTCGGGGAAGCAAAAGCTACGAACCAAATGACAAAGCAAGCTCATCAATACTGCATTATTTATCACATCAAAAAAACATTACATGACGGGAGCGACACATATGGTTGATGGGTTAACTTCATCACTAACCATTACCAAATAGCCCCCCACTCTTATACTGCACTGCCCGTTCATTCAGAAAGTTATTTTTGAACATGTTTGGCAGACAGTTGGTGCTGGTTGTAGTTCTAGTTGTTTACCAAAAATCAAGTGCATTTTTATAAAAAGTTGTTCATACCGCAACTGCAGTAGAATTTCCTCCGATTCCTCCATGAAGTAAAGCCCAATGAACCGTAGGTACGATTCCATAGCAAGCCCATCCACCAAACAGAAAGAGTCTATTGGAAAATCCATCCGAGCTTCGGAAGAATGTGCAGGTCAGACAGCAAACGAAAATTGCTGCCACAGTGCTCAAGTAAAAGTTTAGCCAAAACTGGGTAGAAAATTGAGATTAGGAAAAGAAATAAAATAATTTATGAGGTTAAAATACTTCTTTTTAAGTACTAAAAGTTGACTTTTAATGTGTCACAAAAACCGTATTTGCAAAAATAAGAAGAGAAAAGATAAATATATAAAACATTTCTCCGCCTGAGCAATTATTTCCCTTTTTCTCTACGTTAATTAGTAATGAGGAGTAAATGTGAAAAGGCTGTGCTCAGCTCTTACCGGAACGCAAGAGAAAGCATAATAAATTCCCGAAATGTAGATGGCTAATAAACTGAGCGAGACTCCGAGTAAATCCATGGTAAGCCATTGCCGGTAGGAGTCTTCCGAACAGCAGCAAAATACGTGATACGCCGCAGAAAGGATCATGCAAGCCTTGAAGGAACATTAAAAAACATAAAACAAACGCGTGATGTATTATTTCCAAGTTAAAAGTAAAATTTAACGAACAAGAGACGAGAGAGGTGCAGTGTGTTTAGCATCGTAATCATCATCATAATATTATATAGTTCATCCGAGTCCTCTTCTGACTCATGTCATATTTACTCGAGTAAATTGAGTAGGATAAAAGAAAAAGACAAACAGAAACCGTAATACGGCATATACGTGTGTGTACTTAGTAAAAGCTTTACTCACGCTCAATTTAATAGAGTGCGGTGGGTAAGCAGAAGGATGGAAAGAAATAATGAAATTTGGTTGACGATGATGATGAGAATAATATTATGAGGATGAGCATTGAGTTTGAGTTAAAGTGAGTACATGAGATTTTGTAAGCCTTTTTATAATTTTTTTATTTATTTTTTACCTGGAAGCAAACAAGGAGCAGGGAAAATATGGTTTGATCCCAGGGCTGTGTTTTTGGCAGATTTGTGAAGCCCATCATGTCATACACGGAAAGGGAGAAGAACCATACCCAGCCCAGAAGGTGACTCCATATATTCAACGTTTCATTAGTCCACCAGAACAAGCTGAAAATAATATATCATTTTAAATCAAAAGAGAGAAATATATATATCATTGTTGTTGATAATGTTAAAAAAACAGTCTTGAGGATAAGGATTTTTTTGAGGGGATGATGATAGATGGCAAAAATAGTTTTATAAAATGGCAAAAGTCAGGGAGCAATTAATGTAGTGAATTACTTTAAATGGAAGGTTTAAAGTTTGGTTGGTTATGTGATGTTTATTTGTCGGTCATGTCACATGTGATATTATTTTTGAGTGTGTGTGTACAAGTTAATGAGATAATAATAGTACCATCGATTCCCAGTTTTTTGTCCAGAATTTCATTGGACAGACAACTCCCAGAAATAATTATTTGTCCGGAGTAGGTTTAAAAAATAAATGATAGTTTTGGTGGAGATGGGGTTGATATTATGTTTATTTTATTGGAAATCGATAGACAACATTGGTTTCTTGAATTGCATGTTTGTGCATATTTATATGCTTTTGATATACCTACTCATGTCCGCATGAACTTTTTGTCTGTATTAATTTATACTGACGTGTCTGCCAATCCACTACATTGGGAATTCGCAACTACTCTGCTTACATGAATGATTGTCTATTTTTTTAAAAAAAGTATGCTCGGTAAAAGTGGGTAAAACATTTTGGCTGTTATTTTTAGTAAATGTGAGGGATTTTCTCCGAAAACTTTTTGTGTCAAGCTAGCTTATTATTGTCTCGTGAATCCTTTCTCCTACGTTTTATGTTTCTCTCTAAAATAGTGACAGTGAATCCCTACACACTGTGGAGTGTGGACCCACGGTCAGGAAGATATCTGTCCGTAATGGAAAGATCCATCCATATCCATCCATCCAGGAGACCTGGCTTTCTAGAGAAAGAATAATTGGAACAGGAAGCTTCGCCTCAAAGCAATGTCAGTGGAGATAATGGAAAAGTAATAATGTATTTTTGAAGAGCGGATCCGTACAATATAATCTAACGAAATTATTTCTCGTATTGCTTCATAATACAACTTAGGATGATGCGTTATATAAACTAAAAATGATTTTGAGTGAGACATTTCTTTTATTGGAATTGCTTTCTCAAATAGTTATATATATATACATTGTTACTTTTACTTTTCCAACGGAGAAAGGAAGTAAGTTTTTTATTTAATATGTCATGATGTCTTTGTCAGGCAAAGCCGGGTAAAAAAGTTATATTGAGTTCCCTATAAATAACCCACTAGAAAAACTACAAGATCAAAGCTTGGATATTTTTGGATACTTATATCAAATTTATCCATATATATCATAAATATTTCCCAACCCAACTATGTCCTCGTCTTTCATTTTGCGTAACAATATACATATTACCGTAATTGCAAAAGGATCGAGTCGAATTAGATTTAATTTAAACTTAACGTAAAACAGAATAGCTTGCTGACATAAATTTGCTCGATTAGCGTTTGCTGATAAAAGACTCGTATTAAACCGACGTCGAAATTTCAGTCATTGTCAATACAAAGTTGTTATTTTGTTCTTGTCCAGCAGAAATAACATTTTGAGAGAGACAACAGACAACCTTGCGTGTTCAAGCTCAGAATTTCCGACAAATCTATTTTTTGTGTCGTTTGTAAACACCTAATTTGTAATTGCTATGTGTATCGTATCTCTATTTTGTATTTTTTTTCATTCATTCATGTTGAAAATGTAAAGAAGCTTGTAACTTATAGGTAATGGTAATGTTTATGAGATGTGATCAAATAAGATTATTATAATCGATAATAGGGGCACTCTGAGACAAATTTATGTTTCATACTTTACCGACAATTTTTTAAAAATTATATCAATTATATTTTATCATGCTAAAATTTATAGTTTCCCTTTTGTGTTCCGCTCAAAAATCAATTGTAGTAACTCAAACCTGAACGTATAATACCTGTAATTATATTTCACATTATGCGTAATGATTACGGTTCCCTGTCATTCTTATGTATTAGTCTATTTATTTTGGTTGTTGAAACATTTACAATAAAGATTACAAACTTATTGCGGTTGGGAAATTCCAAAATGATTATCACATAATTGAATATTCAATCGTACTTATCCCTTTATAAGATTATCCCACATAAAAGTAAAAGTTCACCTCATAATATTTCAATAGCTCATGACTGAATTACTGACTATTTATTTCACATCATTTATGATTCTGACAATACCTAAAAATATGATGGTATTCGTGGAAAGCAATATGAAACGAAAGGAAATAATGAAAACAAACTATCTCAAAATGAGTTTTTTGCTGTTTCTGTGTGAAACTCTTCTGGCTGAATTTATATAGTAGCAAGCTGAGCATGAAAGGATTTATCGAAGAAAATGCAAGTGAATTCATAACCCATATGCCAAAAGAGCTTCAGAACCGAGCCAAAGAAAAACGAAAATTGTAATTTGAGGATGCAGCAAACCTCAACCCGAAACACATAATACCTGGCATTCATTTCGACCACAACAAACCGCTACTAACACAGGCCTATATGATTCTTTACCTAGGCCCTGGGTTTTCACACAGTAAAATAAAGTCCAAATCCTCATGTTTACCTTCCTTTTGCAACGTGACGTCTATTCTCCCCTTCGTTATTTGCAAAATTAATGAATTTAAATTATATATCAATATTTTTGTTCTAATGATATGATATACAAACAAGAAAGAGCCCTACGTGTCTACATATTTATTCGAATTGAAAAAATGTAGTTTCGTGCAGTGGTTATCTGTTGGTTGCACATCACAGCAGCAGATAAACAAAATGCAGTAACTGTAAAAGTGGGTTTTACTTTTATTTATTTATTTATTACCTGTTTTTTCAGTTTTTCATTGCAACATCTTCTCTTGCAAATACATCTTGTTTTCATATCACCTCGTCAAAATAATCACGTATGCACTTGCAATAATCGTTGCAATTTTCAGTAGCAATTATTATAAAACTGCAGCGAAAACGTATGATATTAAAAGGCCTGTCTCTCTCTATCCTATCTGATAAGTGAACATCAACATTAGGATGTCTTTGAAATTACATTGAATATTTTGTGTGAATATCTTGAGTTATTTATTTATCATTCGATTGGTTTGTTGAAAAAATCATTGTCAATGTTAAATGCGGTAATATTTTTGAGCATCAATCATTTTATCACTTTTCCAATTTATCAAGTATTTGTATTTCATATTCATTCACAGTTTCTGTTGCAGTACAATTCAATGTAATTTCTGTTATGACTGCGATAAATCAGTAATAATTTGCGACCTTTGTAATTTGTAGTTTGTACTTATAAAAAACATTTGGACTTTCGAGTCATCATAACACGGCAACCGATTATAATAATGAATACATCTACTATAATCAATTTGTACTCATCCCAAGTAGGTGTCTTTTCTTTGCTGCAGGAATTTGTTTATTTTATTGCAAAATGCAAGCACAACTATGGAGTTTGCACAAGTTTGAAAAGCAAAAAATCGTTTGAACAGTCTTAATAGCTTAGAGGGAATTATAGCCTCATGATATAGAAAACAAGCCCATACAATTATTGCCAAGCGCTGAACGTCACCCTAAAAATGACTAAAATACCTATAAAAACGCCACCACGTTGGAAGTATAATAACTAATCTTTTCTCAAGCACATGTCAGAATCAGAAAGGGTTAAGCAATAACCTTCAACCTTGGCTTGATCTCCAACAGAAAACCATATTATAGAAGTATCGACGACAACGACTGCCACTAACCATAACCACCAGCCTACCGCTCCCTCTCATGCTTGAATGCATGCATCCATTTTTTAGTCTACTTATTCAATGAATCAAATGGAATGAAACGATAATGAAAAGTTTACATATTACAGATATGTACATATCGTACATCATTATTGATACCTCCACAAAAATTTATACTTCATTCATAGTCACCCAAACCTTAAATTAATTATATGTCTGGTGATAATACAGATAAATCATGAACCAAGAAGTTAACCAAGCGTGTTATATCAATTGAAAAGCTGACCCATCACAAAAAGCTCCAAAAGATCAAAAGAATGAAACTGTTCAAAATATGAATGAGACTGAGACGCATACGAGTGACTGTCCCATAATGACCGTTAGATTTTGCATTGTCCCTTTTAGACTTTAGACTATTTTAAAGTTGCGTCATCGCATAACAAAATGGTCAACAAATGATAGCAAAAGGCTAAAAAGCGGCAGGGCGATGACTCACGTCTAACATTTTTCTAATAGCTTTTCTCAAATAGCTGTGGTTCTTATCTTAATATAATTGTATGAGATGCACTTTAACCAGCTAGCTTTCAGCTTGATTATGCATTCATCCCTTATGCCATGCCCCTCATTGCAGTCATCCGCCGTGTCTATGTGATAAGATGACAATTTAAATTCAAGGTAGAAGCCAAGTGCAATGTCGAAATCTTTAACGAAAACTAATATCTCTACACTACGTTTATTATTGTATTATTGGCAAATAACGGCTCATGGTAAAGTAGCCCATTATTGTTTAGTGTGCATCATTTCAGAATGCGAATAGTTTGAATTTAGTTATATTCTCTGCCACGAGTACATTTTTATTTCATTTAAACCAAAGTTAATGTTCATTTGTAGGGTGATGACAAGGATGAAATAGGTCAACTGGATAAAAAAAATGAATGGCTGGATTTGTTATGAGCATCAGGGCTACATAAAAATTATTGTTTTTACGAAAAAAGGAAGCGTTTTACTACTTAACGATGACTTTGGATAAGGATAATATATGTATTTTTGGCATTTTTAAAAGGAAAAAGAATCGAGGAAGGTTGAATGATATAAAAATATGAAGACGGTTATAATCTGACTAAATCTTGCTTAAGTTATTACGAAACACAAGGAAAGACAATGCAACGCAACGTAATAAAGACTGTCGTTTAGATTTAAAAAACGTCATTTTTGTACCTTTTGATGCACTCCACAGGTTTAAGATTGTTACGGTATCCGCCAGTAATGTAAGGATTAAACGTTAGATAATGAGGGGCCTCCTTACGACTCAATCCGTGTGTTAACTGCTTATTACTCTTCATGTTTTGGTGACGATGGCCTTGACAGCAAACGTGGTCATTTAGGCCATGTGATGAGGATGCGGCAGTGCATAGACATGGTGCTGAATCCCCATCATCACTGTTGCTGCTGTCATTGTCCTTTGCATATGAGGACTCTGTTGATCTTTGTTTCTTGTTACTGCTATTTTTGGTATGTCTTCTTTTTGTTGTGGTGGAAGAAGATATGGCTGAACAATGACACTTGGAATTGCTTGCAATACAGCACTGATTTAAGACTGCGTTACTTGTGGCAGCGGCGGTGGACGTTTTATTGGAAAGTCGGGGCGAAGTTCTTCTCTGCTCAGGACTGGATACTGGACTCTGATTTTGCTGCTGCTGTGATACGGAAAGTTGGCATTGCTGGGATTCTTGCAGACTGCTTGCGGAGGATGGGGATGATGATGAGCTTTTGAATAGAAGCGATGATAGGTTGAACCAACAGATTTTACTTGTTGACGCAACAAAACTGCTTCCTGATGTATCCTCCATTTTGGAAATTGGAGCTGTATTTTGGAGAATTGATTGAAGAATAAAATTATCTTTAGCAGCAGCTATCTCTCATTTTTTTTTCAGGGAAATGGGCTCATAACAATCAGACTGCTTCTCACATTACAAAACTGTAAGGGAAATAATGTTCACAAAATATATTCACAAAAAATCACTCAATCTGATTTTCAACGAAAATTGGCGATTTTTTTTTATTCTCACGGGATTCACGCAAAATTTGTTTTCGTTTCCGTTTTCCCTTTTAATATGCAAACCCAACTAGATTTTCAAGTATGGTTTGCCAAAAAGCTTGTTAAAAAATACACAGACTCTTTGAGTCAAATATGCAATATGATATGCAAAGATAATAATGGGATGGGAATATAGAAAATGCAAATTCAAAAGAAAATTAAGTAGTAAAGCTTCTTTTGCTAATGATAATTTGATGACTTTTTTCAACTTCTCGACGAGATGAGCAACAACAACCAGCGGTGGTGGTGTTGCTGCTGTTGCTTGCTTCGGTGTGTGAATGAAACTGACTGAATTGACTTGAGCTTCACAATATGAGAAGCACCTACTAGACATCCCAAGAAAAATGTAGGTTATCATCAAGAGAACATGGTAATCATTAAAAAGTATTATAGCTTTGTATGTATGTATAGGCACAAAGTATAAAGCTCAAAGCCAAAAGCACGATACTCTCAGCCAACAACATGATGATCACCTTTAGGAGCATCAACAGAATAACTGAAAAGTATCATCAACATTTACGTGATCAACGGCATTATCATCATTATAGCGAACAATCAATTCCTCACAGCAGAGCAATAGGCTGTGATGCTACTGAACAAAAGAGCAGAACAGTTTAGTGAGCCGCATGTACATTTGATAGAAAAAAGTGTTTGCTTTCTCAATGGGATTATTATAATGCTGCATTAGCGTGCGAATATTGAGAGTTGTACTGTTGTACATGATGTCCACGCAAAAACGACAAAATAAAATATAAGATAATTATTCTGCAATACAATTATCGCTTATCATTGTAGTTGGCTTTGTCAGCTAGAAAATGATACATTTTTTGCTCTTTTGTCCCTTTTATTCATCAAATGGATAGTGACGCATGGTCAGTGGTGATACAAATTGTTCTACAATATAAATTACAATTCTTTTCGAAGCGAAAAAAATAAACTTGCTTCTGCAGTGCGTACGATTTGTTGGCTCCGATAAGGCATGTAATGTCAATGTACGAACAAATATGAGTTTTCTTGTTGAATAGAACGGCTGAGGCGTTATTGGGAATGGTTAGTGTTTACAAGCTTTAGTTTTATCTCAAAATATCCTGAGAAGTTAATACGAATGACATTATCAGAGTTAGGTACATTCATACAAATAATATGGCAAAGTATCGCATCGCAGCACACTACACACCGTCGTCGTCTCCTTTTACTCCGCAGTATGTCAATTAGTGTTTCTTTATTAAGAGAGATGGTTGGATGAATGCTCTGTGTGACTGAGCGAAATTTTTTATTTACTTCTTTACGGTGTATAGCATCTCAAATTCCATGATAATAATGAAGAAAAGACAAAGACAGATTCATTAAATGAATTCGTTGAACTGATATAATGTAATGAATTCTACAAGTTTCAAAATAAATGAACGGCTCAACATAACATGGAGACTTTTTTCATTTTAGCTAGACCTAGACCGTCTAGTTCAGAGGTCTTGTGTTGTGGTTTAAGGATTAATGAAGATTTTTTTATGTTGGTAGTACCTTGCTTGTTAAGCCTGAACATTTATTCTTTTATTTCAATTTTAAATTTTGCAACGAATGCATCTCCAAATAATGATTTCTGTCGTAAAATAAAGAAAAAATGAAAGTCCTCTATCGCGAATTTTTATTACAATAAAAAATGCAGCAAGCATCATTTATCATTTGAATATCATCCATAATCGTAGCTATTTTTTTTTAAAGTCAAAACATTCGTTTTACCGGTTTTCTTAAAAAGTACGTAACTTCCGGAAGTAAAAAATCGAGTAAAAAATGTAAAATGAAAAGCATACGAGTTGAGTACCTACTATCATAATAAAATTGCTCACAAGCGACAATTGAGCCAACCTTGCTTGCTTGAAATTCGTTAGTTCAAAAATTAGTATAGGTAAATATGGTATATAAGCATTTACTTATCACAAGTGCACTACGAGACAGACAAGTAAAATTTGATTATTAGCATTTATATTTTTTAACTTCATAACTATTTGCCCAATATTTTATATACGCCAGACCAGACATAAATTCAAAAGAAAAAGTAGCAATAATGGTGTGCAAACAAACATTATCTATTACGACTACGTACATAGAATTGAATCGTACATAATAACAGCCCTCTGTCAAGCGCAAGTACCGTTCAAGTTGACGAAGGTGTACTTCTGCACATAAGAAAACTTGTCTTTCAAGTTTATGAACACAAAGGAAAAGATGTGTGCACATATAAAAAAGGGATTCTGATTCGTTGGACCAGCAAAACAATACGACAAAATCTCACGTTTGTTCGCAAACTTTTATGCTAATGTGACAATGACATAGCTATAGGCAAGTTATAACTTCCTTTCCGTTTTCTATCATGCCACTTTTAATACATAAATAGGTTCGTCAACATATTACTATCGACATTAGTGCAAAGCCACCACAAAACACCGCGTAGTCGCATCTATAAATACGCTACTTAGGCTGGCTATAATCAGCTTATTGCATTTCACCTGCGATTTTATGCCTCAATGAAGTAGCTATTTTTTATATACTACTACTGCTACTAGTGCTACTATGGAATAGAAAATGTATTTAAAAACAAAGTAAACCCGTAATGCGATTTATGCATGGTTTTTGCCCCAAAATAATTCGTAAAAAGTAATGTAAAACTCCAGAAACTATTTTCTTGTTCATGCAATAGTTTTTTGCTTAATTTACAAATAATGACAAAAATATAGTCTTACCTTTTCTATTTCTATTTGAAGAAGAAAACTTTTCGCATCATCATCATCACCACCATCGCGTCTCCTCCTTTTTGGCTCCTCTCTCACTCTCGTTGTTCTCTTTCCTTCCACTTGGCTTGATGATGATGATGGTCCTTTATCCTTGAACTGAGAACACAACTGCGAAGAACACCAAAAGTAAAAGGGAGGAAACAGGCAAAAGCAGAAAGACAATCACAAGCTTTTGGCCCGTTTGCCTTTGCTAAATGGGAGCGTTCCTTCTGGAACTCATGTTGGAACAAGACTGAAGTGGAGAAAGCTGAGTGCTTCGAGCCAAGAGCCAAGCTAGAAAGAAAAAAACGGCCCAATGCAGCCAAAAGCAGCAGCACATTGGTAGAAACTAGGATAAAAAATGGGAAAAGTAGAAGGACATTGCGAGAAAAGTAGAGAGGAAGAAAATTTTAAAAGCTTTGATATAAATAAAAAAGAAGTAGGGGGGAAAGTTAAAGTAGAGGCACTAACAGCTCGTTTTTATAGAGGAACAGGGAGCATCGAAAAATATTATATTTTTCCATTTCTACCAAAACCACTGTCTTTTTTTCTCCCTTTTTCGTCTCTACTTATTTAGATCGCCTCAGCTTTCTCAAGTTAAAGTTGTGAAGGAACGTAACGGAATGCGAATAAGAGGGGGAAATTACGTGCTATGATATCAAAGCCAAAAGCTCTGTCTCGGCTTGGTGCTTGGTCTGTACAGTATCTGATGCGTTTCTCCGTGTGTGGTTGCCTTCTTCTTTTCCATAATAATATCTCTTTTTACATGTATGTATTTGTGAGTGTGGTTTTTGCACTCCACCCCACCTCCTCCCTCCACAGAATATGTGCCACCTCTTGTTCGCCTTCTTTTAACAAGAAGTAGGTTCTACAAGATGAATTTTTTTTCAACTAAAAACTACCAAGAACAGCAGACTATTGAGCATCGTCATCATCTTGATTCCCTTCCCCTTTTAGCATCCTTCCAGCTTGGTTACAGCAGTTGGCCTAGATTTTTTCCGCGACAGTGAGAAAATTGCAAAAAATGTTTTTCCCTATTCCATTTTGTTTTCTCCCTCGCCACTCAACTACTTTCTCCGTCTGAATTTTTTTTTGGCGGTTGCAGTTTTCTTTATATAGCTTGCACAGACATCTAAGCTGCAACTAAAGTCAAAGCCAAATAAGCAAACAAAAAAGTAAACCAAAGTTGGAAAGAGGTAAAAAATGTATGCTAGGTTTTGTATGTGTGAGTGAGTCGGGCGTGTATATTTATGCAAGTGGAATAGAGATTTTTGGATTTTTGGTGGAACTTCAGCAAGAGGAAAGGAAAGAAAGGAAAAACCAAGGTCCCTGCTTTTTCACTATTTCCAGTGAAATGGGCAATAAGGAAACCGACCATAGCAAAGAGTGTTCTAGATGCTGATGATGATCATTGCTGTGCTGATACAATTGTGTTTGTGTATGATTCTCTATATTATGATGTTGATGATGATGTCGACAACGATGAAGAATAATAATATGTCGGAGAATAATGGCAATCTAAAATCCAGACATTTCTCTTTCTTTTGTTGTTGCTACTATACTGCTGCTTTCCTGGTATATGACGGTTCCAGGTTGCGTTGCAGTGCAGCAGAGAATAGAAGAGATTGATGTTGTTGACGAAAATAGAAATGTAGAAAAAAAGTTACAGAACGCAACGTGTAAAATGGGTTGTAATTTTGCGAGAAGAATGGGATGCAAGTTATATCGAATTGATATATAAAATGAAATAAAGAGAAAATCCAATAAGACCAAATTTTATGCGAATTTCGTGTTCCAAAATGGAAACAGTTCTGTTTGAATTGAATGAATTCAAATAGAATAGCTTCTAAATATGTATTCAGGCGTATTTGATGGATACACACACACGTGTTCCATTTACTTTTTATTTCCTTTTGAAAAAGCAACCATGATATAGTATTACAAAATTACGGCAGACAATAGATAATAATAGACAGGGTAAAGAGAAAAGGGAATACTTAAAAGGAAGGAAGAAATGTTATTATGCAAGAAACATCAGGAAATTTCTACTCTACAATTCTTTAAACTTTTACTTTGTTACTTTCATTACAACACGCTACCCGCAGTACAACGGAAGAAGATTATAAAAAAACTCTCCTCTCATAAAGCGTTGCTTTTACCCTTTCTACTTAACTTAGGTACATGTCAGGAGATCCTCCAGAGATTTTTTCTGGATTATGTTTGATAAAAGGGTACTTTCCGACTATAAAAGTATAAAAGTTGTAGTGTCTGTTTACATTTCTCCTGCTCATTTTATAAATATAGTACAGTAGTAACGTCATGCACCAGCGTCCTTGTTCTTTCCGCTGGAAAAGTGATGAGAATATATTTTTCTGCTTTATGGTAACATTGAACATTGTTATTTATGATGTGCTGATGGCGGAGAAAAGAGTAAATACATGGGAAACACGTTTCCTAAAAAAATCAGGAGGGAGGTGGCATATATGATATCACATTTTTTACTTTACGTTTGTGCATTGAAGAAAAATTATTACTTTATTTTAGGAAGTGATATGATAAAAAAAATGAAAATCGATATGAATGCGACTTTTTTGTTGTTGGTGGAGTTTCTTATTACATAGTATAGTAGTTTGTTTATTGTTTTTGTATGCTCTCCTTTCTCCTTTCTTATGACCATAAAGTTCACTTTCCTCCTCCCGAATTTTTTTTATCAGAATGTAAATTTTCGTTTCACAAAGAAACTTTCTTGTGAAATATTGATGATCAAAATTTTTGCTCGTTTACATGATCATGATCATCAACTCACAAGTGTTTGCTAGTGTTACGCCATCAAACTAGATGTTGTACACTACTGTATAGCTTTTTTGGCACGGTCGTAATCATAACGGAAGAGCAAAAGTCATTTTGACATTTTTTACTTCAACAACAACTGGAGGCAGGGGAAGCACTACTGACTGAGACGCAACACAAAGATGGCCGTATACAATACAAATTTAAAAGTATACAGTCAAAAGTGAGCTGTTGGATGAGACTTGAAAACTGGAGCGTGGAATAATGTTATTATGCCTTTTTTATTATGGACAGCATATTATTATGGAAGAGAAACTTTTTTGTTGGTTGGTAGTACATTGTTCTGTAACATCGTCATATTAAATTTTATGGTGAAGTAACAGAAATATGCTTAAAATAGTAATCATGAAAAGTGTCAAGAGCAGGAGGTGCCCTTTGCTGATAAATTACTTTGAAATTGGTACTAGCTTCCCCTAATGACTTTACGGTTGTTCCGTTTTACGATAATGAGAACACTCATTCATGCATCCAAATTCCAAAAGCAGCACACCCTTGCGCCTTGTGACTGTGACCCAGAAACTGGATGGAAAGGAAGAGCGCATATTACTACTCACCATGTTTTCAGAGAGTTTATTGTCCTTGAATCTTCAAAAGTTCTTTTTCTTTGGGGAATATTTTTGCCAGATTAAAATAGGTTAGAATTGGAAAAGCAACTGTGAGATTGCAGATTATGGTTAAAATGAGACTATATAATCACCCAACATATTAAGACTTGTTTGATTATCCACATATCTATCTATGTATAAGTATGTGTACATATTTTTGCGAATGAAAAGGTTATGTCATGTTTGGCAAGCTGTTGAGAAAATTGCAAATTAAATGACAAAACCAGAATAAAATATTAACAGAGGAACAGAGCCGTTCCTGCTGTTTCAGTTGTGCATAAACCCAAATTAAAGCAATAAATTTACCAAGAAATGCATATGCAAGTGTCATCAAAACTAAACTTTCTATTATAGAGTTTCCAAAAAAGTTTATTCGTTTTTACCAAAAATATTTTTTTTTCAGAACAAATTAACTATAATTTTTATTAAGCCTTATTAGCATACTCTTTAATCAAATTGCCGGCAATTACAAGCCTTTGAATTTCCGAAGTGCCTTCGTAAATCTCCGTAATTCTGGCATCTCTGTAGTATCTCTCTGCAGGCATTTCCGAGACGTATCCCATCCCCCCAAGAATCTGTGTTCAATTTCAAATTAAATTTTATTCTCAAGTCAAACAACCTGCAAGTGTTGCGTTCTTATATTGCTATAAAATAACCTGTATTGCTTGATGTGCCGCAAATGTAGCAGTTTCGGAGGCTGATAGCTTAGCCATTGCTGCTTCTTTAGTATAAGGTCTATTAGCGTCTCTGAGGGCTGCTGCTTTCCACGTCAAAAGTCTGGCACTTTCTATTCTCAAGGCCATATCCGCAATTTTGTTCTGTATGGATTGCAGTTTCAGGATAGAAGAACCGAAAGCTACACGCTTCTCTGCATATTCCATGGCACAGTCTAGAGATGCTTGGGCAATGCCTAAACAGATGCCAGGCAATGACCAGAATAATAAAATGATATTAGCAAAAAATTAAATTAACACTGGGATAAGTATCCACAAAATTATAATTATATGCACTAATTATTAAAAACATTCACGTACCGAGCGCTTGACCCGCTATGCCAATCCTGCCTTCGTCTAGCGTTTGCATCGCAATTTTAAATCCCATTCCTTCCTTTCCCAACAAATTGTCTTTGGTGATTTCACAGTCTTCAAATATCAGGTTACACGTTGAGGAGCCACGAATACCGAGTTTATCCTCCTTTTTCCCTAGAGCTAATCCGTTAGTTGGTTTAGGGACAACAAATGCACTGATCCCTTTATGCTTCAACTGTTTGTCTGTGGTGGCAAACACGACTGTAGCTTCAGACTCATATCCGTTTGTAATCCATGCCTTGGTCCCATTCAAAATGAATTTATCCCCTTGTGATTTTGCAACTGTTGATGCGGCTCCAGCATCACTCCCATTTCCTGGCTCACTTAAGGCAAAACAGCCAACTCGATCTCCGTTTAGAAAAGGCTTTATAAATTTTTCCGTTTGACTTTCGTTCGCGTTATGTTTCAAGGGACCCAGGTACAGAGAATTATGGGCGGACATTACTACCCCGCAACTTGCACAACCTCTGGATATTTCCTCCATTGCTATTGCGTAAGCTAAGTAGTCCAAACCAGTGCCACCAAGCTCTTCTTTGATTGTGATCGCCATTAAACCCAAATCGCCCATTTTCTTGACTTGCTCCTTTGGGTATAAATGCTCCTTATCCAGTTTTGCAGCGATTGGCTTCAGTTCTCCCTCAGCAAAATCCCGACACGTTTGTCGGAGCATTTCATGACTTTCTGGAAGATCTGGGACGAAGGATACGTTACGAGTTTGTTGAAGAAGTGGAGTGGATGATGAAGTGTTAAGACAGTCGGAGGAAGACAAAAATAATTTTTGACCGTTTAAAAAATTCCTGAGAATGGTTCTGCTCCCTCGAGAGACAAGATGTAGACTCGCCATTTTCACAAATTTTGTTTTAAATCAGATAAGCAGCGGTGACCTGTTTGCCTTTGAAGATGTATGCTAAAAATACAAAACATGAAAACTTGAATTTAAGTGACGCTTTTCTATCAGTAAATTAAAATTTTGGAATAATTTTTGAGCAATAGCAGGAATTTTAGCTCACCATGTACAACAATTATTATTCCTTCCCGCAAACGAGTAGACCAACGTGACCAAAGTCGGCTCAAAACACGGCGTGTTTGGAGAAATTATGGACGAATCTGTTAAAACTGTTAAAACAACATTATTAATAGTTTATCAATATTTTCCATTAAACAAATAGGCAATGGTTAAAATAACCAGATACATGAAACCCACGGTATTAAACCAAACAATGTCTATTATCTGCTGTTTTATGTATCTCTTATTAATTTACTTATAAAAATAACATTATTCAAAAAATTCTGACACAAAAATATTTTTCAGAGATTTATGAATATGATGAAATTTAAATCAAAACTTCTCAAATTTATCCTTATTACCGGAAAAAATATACCTACGCACCAATTATCTATCTGCCTAGCCCATGCACTCACTGACGTGACCGTAATTGTGGTACTATTAATATTACAGGCAAATTGCAATTAATTTACCAGAGACATTGATGGGCGAGCACATAGAACATATATTGTAGTTGATGTCAACTGTCAAATAGCTTTACAAACAAATTACTGAAACAATTGTCCTGATGTGTAAAGTATATTTGTGCCTGTTGTGTAGATAACTTATGTACTTTGCTGGAATGTTACATAACTAATATACTTTTTAACAGCTCATTTCACACAAAAACATTTACTCACATCTTTTCATTATAGAGATACATACACAAGGTTATATTTTTACACAAGTAAAAATTTGCAGATGTAGTTAAGATAAATAAGCAGTGAGCTTATATTCTTTATTTGTGAATACACATTTAGTACTCTTATTATCAGCTTGATCGTCACTTCATCTAGTTGTCGTCTGTTAACGGCTGAGTGAGTAAAATTACTAGAGATGGTTATTTGGTTATAACTTTAAAGTATTAAAGGTGTATTTTAATTTTTTACCTGGTCAGGTGATGTTAAAGTGAAATAA
>JAQFYG010000299.1:0-35583 GCA_034694325.1 Entomobrya corticalis | reverse complement strand
AGGGGCAGAATTGTGCCCCCATAGGGGCGGAATTATGCCCCCTAAAATGGGGGCAGAATTCCGCCCCTATAGGGGCACAATTGTGCCCCTGATCCTAGACTGAAGAGCTCATGTACCTGATAAATAATGAATAATATAGTATTAATATGTTTTACGAGCATTAAAAAATAATTCTTTATATTGGAGTAAGTTCAGCATATTCTTGTTCAAGTCAATATACTTAATCTGTACTGAATTTGTAAGCCCACTACTACATCAAATGGCTGTACAGTAAAAAAACGTTTGTCCTTCTAGGATTCCGCCTTTGGGAGTAGCAGGATTTGATTTTTTGCAATCATGATAAAATTGTGATGCATTAAATTCAACAGAATATCAAATAACCAAACCTATTTTGGTTTTTTGATTAAGTCCTAAAGTGCTAAACTGACTGACTTTGTATTGTGTTTTAACATTCAATTATAACAGCTTTCAACTACCACCATTGACCATTGTCAAATCAAATATCTGCAAATTTTATTTGTGTTGTTACAATTATATTAGGGCGTCCCATAAGAAAACAATCCCCAATCTGCCTTTAGTGATAGTCTTGCGTTGTCGTTGATGTGCTTACAGTATTTAGTAACTAACTGCCCCCGCAGAATTTTAAATAAAAACATCGATTACAGATTATAGATTTGAAGAATGAATTCATACATAAGCATATAAAATTATTAAATATGCAATGAAAATGAATAAAAGATTCAGGTATCTTATAGTTATAGTCTCTCGTAAAAGGAATTGAAAAGGGAGAATGAAATATTTGTATTAGCAGTAGTAAAGGCAGTTATATAAGCTCTGCTCTAGCTTAACATTTGCTTTTTATCATGGATTTATGTTATGTATGTATTGTGTATTGATATAGTTTTATTTCTGTGGAATATAGATTGAATCGACGAACAGAGACCCTGCGCAGTTTGCACAAATGTACCCTTCAAACATTTATGATACCACACCACACTATGCTTTATGCATGCACCATTCATGAATCATGAAGGAATCATACAATACAAATGTTTTTTGCATTTAAATGTAGTCGCAAATGTGAATAAATAAAGTAAAAAGCACATACATAACTTAAAAGCTTCTGAAAAAGAATGGACTATATATACTTGTATGGTATGTATGCTAAAAGGCGAGGCGATGCAATAATATTTTCGTCTCGCAGGTAAAATTATTAATGACCAACAATATTTGCAGGGGGTGCCTTATTCGCCTTCTATTCAACAACAATTGCTATGCAAGTGCAACAGTGAACGCAAAACACGTCATAGCACATGAGACACTAAATTTGTTCTCACATTATGATATCAACGCTGACAAAGTAAATGTCATAGTCATGTAATAAATGAGTAGCAGTTCATGTGAAATGATATAGGATACAAAAGAGGAACAACGACAGTAACACAAGCGCACACAATAAAGTAATGGATTCTCAGTGACTTAATTTTTTAACTGATGCTGGTACACACGCACGTATACCTACATTGTTGAGACATTCTTTGAGCTTTGTCATCCGTTTTGGTGTACAAAATAAAATTCATGTGTAAGTCGTTTGTATATGTAACTGTAACAGATTGACTATAAAATGTGAATACCTTTAACTAACGAATCGATTTAACATATGCAGCTTATGAACAACAAGGATTCTACATGGTTAAGGATATATCAGCCAAACGGATTTGTCTATAGACTATAGATAGAACTATAGTGGAAGATTTTGTTGGGGTTGACGTGTATGAATAAATGTGATGTGCGTGGTGCGCATTGCGTACTTTTTGCAGGCAGACAAGTTAATGTGTGGAAAAGTCCTTTCACTTTTGTTGTCATTCAGCGTTCTTGCGTCTTGTGCTCGACGATTTTTTTCTTTTCAAGTATAAATATTTAACGCACAAATGTATATAGGCGCATTATAGAATATCTTTTCGTTACATGAATATCTGGTTCTCACAATCTCACATTATTCTAGCTATATTTGCAACAATCGGGGAATGGTATTGTACATTCCTCTAGACGATTGGTTCTGTGATATAATTAATGTAGTCTACGGCGAGCCTTTTTTGTGAGCAGCATTACATATACTTTTGCATTTACAACAAGTATAACAGGTTTTTCGTGAATAGATTGATTGGGCGTCCGCGACCATTTCTTGTAATATGGTCAAGTAAAGTGATACTTATGAACTTATTGACTGCATTCCTTAACAATGATATAATATCAAGCTTGATTGTTAAGTCGGCATTGTATTGGCGTAATCAGTGAGCTAATATCATATTATTCAAGACAATGAATTTTAAATTTTATGTAATTTTCATTTTAAAACAGATGCATCAGTAATTTTAATCAGATCACATGACAAAAGCAATACTTTATATGTCTCATTTTGCCCTACCTTCCTATATATATTTGAATTGATTTCATATTTCATAAGCTATCGGCGACTTTCAATTCTTGATCATTTTTTATTAGAAATGATTACAAGAGCGAGACTGCTTAGCAGTCGCAGCAAGAAATAAAAAAACATTGCATTAAAACACGATTAACAAGAGAACATTGAAAAACTTTTAGAATATGACATACGCAAAACGAATAAATTTCCCGTCTACAAATCTTGCCGAATGTTTTTTAAAGTGTGAATGAATGCGATGCAGATGCACCCGCTTGTACTCATAATATCTTTAAATATATGCGCATTCGAAGACAACAATGCAATATAAGAAGCAGGTAATGTCTCACAAATACAAAGAGTTTGACATCATCAAATTCGTTCGTGTCTGTCGTAATTTCATGAGTTTTTTGGCATCTATCGCATGCATGTTTGCTTGGTTGTAAGCAAAATATCATATTGTAGAACAAAATACAAGAAATCTAAAAAAATCATTTTCACTTGGTTTTTGGTTAGTAAGGATGTCTGTTCGTGAGTCAACAGGGATGTCAAAAGAAAAAATACAACGTTCGTACTCACTTTCAAACGACTGGCAACCAAAATATAACTGGCTCTTGACTGAACCACATTCATTTACTCCCCCTCCTTGTTTGTCGTTATCATGCATTATTGACTTGATGTTAGAGACATTGCCATTGCAAAGTTTTCAAATTTGTGTGTTTAATGTTGCATAGAAAGTTAATTGTCATACGTTTATACAATAATATTTCAATGTTGAATGCTCATTCATGATGCTCATATTAAACATGAATACCTGATAGTTTGTTAATGTTGGAATGTGAATTACGTGTATAACGTACCTACAATGTTAACTGCTATTACATCTCTAATGGCGAATATCCTTTGTACAAAACATTGGTCAGTTTGCATTATATAGTAAATGTACGCATGTAAATGGTAAGTTTACTTTTTTGCTAACAAAACAACATAAACGTGTAATAATGATTATCATTTTACAAGAAGTTTTATGTGTAGAAAGTGGCCCCAACTAAATTACCGGCTGGTAATGGATGAATGAATGGGCCTATAATCTCCTGTAGATATATGAGAACGTTCTGCATAATTGACTTCCATTCCATCATATTATCTAAATTTCATTTTCTTTTACTTCAATTTTAACTGCATTTATTGATTATTTATTTACAAGCGCATTGTTTAGTCTGGATATTTATGATACGTTGCTCAATTTAAAGACATTTTACTGTCTCATTCAGTGCACTTGTGTCAAAAACAATGGCAAATGATTAGCTGCGACGGGTATGCTGCAACCCAATAATTATAATAACATAACATATTATTCGCGATGATTGACCTAGCCTTTATAAAACTTTTGATCATCTTCTTTTCATTCCTTCAAGGATCAAATTTATTGAATTGTAATAATGACGTTTGATTCTACAATCACAAGGCAAATAAGGTACATCGGTAATTGTAAAAATGCAATTCTTTTTGTGGGGCTACCTACACAATATATGATATTGACAATGATGCAAGATGCAAATTCACAGAACTACTTTAAATTCTTTGTCATCATATTTTAGTACCTATAACTAGCCTAATAAAAAATGCTACATATCTGTTACTGTTTTGGCAGTTTTTCTGCTTTTGTTTCATCATCTCAAATTTTGAACAGGCTCATCTCTTGCATATTATATTAATATTATGTATCATGACGCATCGTATATCGATTGTACTTTGCAATTCCATTCACTTTTTGTATCATACTGAGACCTGAAGCCAAGACTGTCAACTATATTTGCATTAATTAGTCGATTACCTTGCCGTTGCATTTTTTATAATTAAATAAGGTGAGCAATCGGTGCAGTATATTATTTCGAGAACTGTCAAATTATACTTTCATAAGCTCAAATGAATTCATGAATTGAATCTATTGTTGCACATTTAGGATACACTATCTGTGTACATTATTGTTTCCTCAACATAACATTTTATCAAACAGACACAACATAATTTCGAGCGTAAACAACGGTAAAAGCTTTTTTATGTGTTTTTATACACGCTTTATATCGTAGCTGATGCGGAAAACCCTAATTTTGCTTTTCATGAAACAATGTTATGGGAAAATTCGGTTAACATGCACATTTATTTGCCTAAAAATACCGGTTTTTACTTTCATTTTCACTCTATCATTTTGATAAAATTAAACCTAAGAAAGTGATTCAAGTGACCTATTTTAAGGCTTTTATGTTTGTCTTATTTTTAACCATGCGTTCATTCGTGCGCGTAAAAAATGAACAAAGAAGTAAAGATGAAAGAAAACAACTTGTGTTGACTCCCTTTTCACTGTTACAAACTCTGGCAAATCATAACTTATTGTATAGCAAAAATCTAGCATTAAAATTAAATAGTTTTACTATCTATATAATAGTCATATTTTTATCTGTATACTGAAATTGTTATATTCGCTGCGTGAAACATTATAGAACTGGAACATTTTTTATTGAAAAATATATTGCAATAAGCCCATTTTCATCTGGTTTTTATACATATAACCGTACATTCCAATGATAAAAACTGCTTCTACTCTTGGCGTCACCAAGAAGTTCCGACTATTCTTTGATCTCATTCTTACAAAAAATAGCAAAGACCGTAATGAGTACGTATATCCGTATTGGGATTATTGAGATTGCCATCAGTGTCTTTTTTCTAAAAATCTCTTGCATATGGAGCTACAGTTTTTGCTGTTTTTATCTAATTACTTCTCCACCATACCCGACCCATATATTATATTATTTTTGTGCAAATATATTTATTTTTGTAGTTATATGTATTGTAAGGCTGTACTTAGCATATTTTGGTTCCTTATTCACACAAAAAGCATCCAAAAAATTTGTACCTCCTATACCGTGATCGACAAAGACATTTTTTACTTTAAAAGAACTCTGAAGGCCATTTCATTTGTCAAGCTTTATGAAAGAACGCACATAAATGTAACACTAGATGAACTATTAAAGCTGACATGATATCTCTGATATCTATCCAACAATTTGTAGCACTGTGCATTCCGACTCCTCCCTTGATTCTTTCCTTAATCGTTCGTCCCTTTTGATCTTAAGGCATTAAAAAATGAACAAGAGCAATGAGCAATAATACAGGCAACTAACTAACACACAGCCAGCAAATGTGTTAGTTTTTGGTGTGTGTACGTCGTCGTGTCGTGGAGCGCTGGTTCAGAATTTGAAGGCTATTTTGTGTAACAATGGCATTAATTTAACTATCAAGGAGTCTTTTTTAAGTGGATACCTACATGCTAATGCAAATTAGTCCACGTCCACCTCATGCCTGAACAGCAAATAATACATTTTAAGTAATTTAGGGATCTCAAGAAAACTGCCTCCCAATAACGCTTCAATTCAACTGAGCATTTTGTGTGCGACTTGGGTTTTATAGGTTGCACTGTATAATTTTATAGTTTATATTGATGTATGCTATATTTTTAAACAACAGACACAGAATGTTCAATTCCTTGCATTCTTTACTTTGAAAGGAGACGGAACTCCAGTCTTCAGAAAACAAAGCAGCTTTGTTACCTCAATGATAAGGCGGAATACAAAAACACAAAATTGTATTTAGCATCAGCCAACAGCACCATGAATTATACGAATTATACGATGCTGGTCCAACAACGTAAGCTTGAAATTGTGGGCTCTCTAAGGTGCCGCATCACACATTGGAAACTTCGTGTAATTCGTTTAGGCGTGGTCAGTTTGTCACTGCTTATCAGTTTATGTATATTAAACATTATTATTGCGTACTATGGGCCCTCCAATCATCAACATGTTCTAATACGAGCAATTTCTTCTGGCGACATTCGTGTTCTTAAAAAACGATAAGAATGGTACCAAAATCAGCTTTGCATAATGAGTATGACGATTGTCAGTGGACTTTTTCGCCAAGAGATCCAAATCCAAGATACCTGCAGGAATTCGTTACTTTTTGTCATGATGAAAGCCATGATGCCATCTTGGCTGTTCAGAATAGGCATGCACATATGTTGAAATTGATGTCTGTATTTGTTAACTAGAACGCTTCGAATAGGCCTGGAGATGTAAATTTTGCATTTTATCAACGCATTTTTCATTTTGTAGCAGCTCTAGAAAGATAACTGCAATATTTCAGTAATACATACAAAATTTAAAGTATGGGTCATAGGTTTTAAGTTCCTCTAGTCTATAAGTTCATCTATCATCCGCCCTGCTGCTTCCTGTAAACGTAAGTGAAAAAAATTAAGTAGGAAGTTTGGAAATCGAAATAATATTTTTACAATTACAGCATGCATTATATGTAAAAGGTTAAGAAATAACCATAAAACGTTTCGAGTCGAAATTTTAAAAAATACTGAAGTTATTTGATAAGAACAGTTTGATATAAAAAAAAAGCTAATCATGTTTCCATCCAAATGACTTTATGACGGTGTTTGTGGTATGAACTAGTAATGCGGTAGGCAAGTTGGTTAAGTTCATAGTTCGTGTCGACTACGACAGGCAAGCCTTTAAATAGTTTATGTGGCTATCATTGAAAATTATATGTGTTTAGAAAGATTGACGCATTCTCTGCTTAGTACAACTCGCGTAGTCTGCCAGAACCAGAGCACCTTGAAATAACTTTCATGATCATTCGAATCGTCAAAATTGGCAAAAGTGTGAAGTGTGCCCAAAGTTTGTTACACGTTTATAGCAATGCAGTTTTTTATTATCTTTTGGCTTTTAGTGATTTGCAGTTACTTGATATAAGTACAATCGTTCTTTCATGCAAAAAATATAAGTTAAAAGTACCCTTTTCGTAACAATCGCACCTTGTTCAGAAAGTTCTAGTACTTTTACTTTCAGAGATGACTGGTTTGTTTGGTAAATTTAGAAACATTGACAGACTCTTTGGCAGTGGTTAGCGTGTAGTATAGAACAAACAAATGACCTGATGTATCTCTTGATAAAATTCATTTACAATACGTTTATGGGATGAAATGATCTCCTTAAAGGTGATCGTATGTTAGCCATTTCGAAAATATTGTATGATTTGATGGAAAAAATGTGGTTAAAATCCATGAGTACTGCATGAGTCATCCATGAAACGCTTTTGAAAAATTCAGTGGCTTGCTCTTAATATTCCTTGATATTCGATGTGCTTATTTTAAAATGTCATAATTTCAAGCAATTATCTATTAAGTCTACAAAGTATACTAATATATCAATTCTTATAATGAATTTTAATTTCTCTTTTTAGTTCGACCCCAGTTTAAATTGACTGATATACTGGCGGTGGAAGAATCAAAACGCACCTTGGATGATGCTCTTTTGACATGGAATTAACGATGGGACCGCGACGTCGCAGCGGCACCGTCTACTTTTTACTAATTACATAACTTCAATAATTCTACTTTTATCAGGTAAGCAATATGCAATTTTTGCTTGAATCTTAATGCATGAATAATTGATCATTTTTTACATGCCAGTATGGGCGATACCAAAGATAGACTAAATAAGATAGCTGCAGAGCTATGATTTATGATAGATTGTTGGAAGAGTCATATGAAATATATACAATTGCTAAATATACAATTAGATTTTTGCTTTATAATACTATGTTTGAAATTTAGTACTGCCGGATAGTTTTAAATAGCTTAAGTATCTAAGTTGAATACATATAATATGATTTGGTGTTATCAAATTATTTGCTAGCATCGAAATTTAATGTATTTTGGATAAACCTATCAGCAACATAATGTGTCAATGAATGGAATTTCTTAATTTCTGATTTAAAAAATGCCCAAGATATTTATGCCTGTTCCTATAAATGTGAACATACTAAAATCCTACCAAATATACGTTTAATTGACAGTCTCAGAGAGATGTATTGTATGATTTCTGCCATTTTCCATAAATTGATTCGGCACTTTATTCCGCATATAACAAAAGCAATATCTCCTAAATTAATTACCTTCTAAACATATTGACAAAGGAATATCTTAAATCCAAAGGATAAAAACCGCAAAACTCTTATTTTTGCTTTTAAGTATCTTATCTTTTAATTTTTACCACAAACCCTAGACCACAGGCCACATAAATAGTAGCGTGGTGGTGAGAATAAGAATTAACATATAAGTTTTAGTTAAACTATAATATCTTGGTATTTTTGTAGTATAGTAAATAATATAAAGGATAGTGCAGATGCATGAGTTAAACTGGGCCACAAGAAATCGTAGAAGTGGAACCCTTCGTTCATTTTGGCCCACTTAATGATAGTAGATGAATGCAATATTAAGTATCGCTTTCTATGTACATTTTACTTTGCGTTTGTGCAGTTTGCACTAAAATAGTACCCCTTCTTCCCTTTTGTGCAATTTTTGCTTTCAATCCCAAGAATATCGTATTGTATCTCTGAATTTGGCTACTGCCGCGCTCAAGAGCTCAACTTATCTACAACAATGCCTTCTAATGATAGTGATGCTGCTGATTGTGACGATCAAAATTAGAATATTACATCTCTTTAAGTTTAAAAATAAATTTTTTGATAGTTGAAGTTTTCAAGGGTTTACCAATCACCCCATATGCGGTGTGGTATAACAGAACACTTAAAAATTGTTCATTCATACTGTGCACAGCCAGCCCTTAGCACTCAGTGCGTTGCTTGATACCTTCATATGTCCGTCATCCGAACTCAAAGGGCTGAGTTTATTTGAAACTTAGATAAAATATTTTTATGCTCACACACTTTACACATAAGTCCTCGTTTCTCAAAGGCAAAGGTTTGCTTAAAATATAGATCTCTGTATGCGTATAATGTGTAAATAGAGTAGGTTCAAATTCAAATAGTCAAGGAAGGAAAAGATATCAGCACTATGTTGCAGTGTTTTTAGTACTTTTAATAAGCAGTTTGTTCCGTCATAATGTCTGCTGAAACCTTAATACTCATTGTTAATATGTAGGTATATGTAGTATTTAACTAACACCACAAAGTAAAGTAGCAATATACCCATTAAATCCAATTGTAATGGCGATCAACGAAAGGGAAATGATAGAGAGCATTATTTTTTTCTTCCTCTATAATTTAGAGCTTACTTTGTACTTTGTATGTAATATCTGCGTGTCCATCAGTACATTGCTGTTGAGATGTAACCCACATTGTTGTAAATTATAAAAGAAATTGATGCATCTATTTATAAGCATCGACCAATGCGTTTATAATTGCTTATCATCATCATACAATTTTTATAAAGAAAACAACGTCAAACGTGCAGAAAGTGTGTTCCCTTCTTCTCATTCGAGTTGAGTCTGTCCGTCGGAGCGTCGAGTGAAGACAATAAGACAGCTAACAAAAAGGGAAATAACGCTTTTCGTGCTTCAACATAGTAGATAGGTATATATATTATATAGTTCACATTATATTAAATATTGCAGAAAAACACACGACGTATTTACCTTTAAATACTTTTTTCAAATTTACAACAGGAAGATTAAAACGTGTTGATGTAGTGCAAAAATAATAGTAAAATTAATGCAGCATGTTAATGTTATGTATGTACTATTTTGTACGTCTCCTTCATCAGCCATATACCCTGCCAAGTGCTAATAAATATAAAGTAGGCATGTATTCAATATCTCAATTTTCTGATATATTGCACATACTTGTAACAACACAGCACAATCTCTTGAATTCAATTTCCCTTTTCGCAAAAAAATATGTTTAACACTTCGGCTTAATAAATCTCCTCTCATAAATTAATACCTTAATCATGCTATTGATATAAAAATTAATATAATGCTTACATATAGCGTACCTTCCATTTTTTTACATAAGTAGCTCAGGGTAATTTTTAAAAAATTACAGGACATCAAAATACGGATTGACATTTTTAGTCTTTACTCAAGGTGTCAAATTATTTGCACTCCTAATGCAAAATCAGTAAATGCCGTATATAAAAGCTTCTGATATTTTAGGATCAAAAAGAAGGGCACTGACAGACAGACGGAGATACAGAATCGAAAAACATATACTTCATGCTTCCGCACAAAATATTTCAAATGCAACGGCTACTAAGCCTCTACTACAACCTAGATGTTTTTCTTCAAATTTTAAACATAAGTAAAATCACTGTTGTGTATTTTCCTTGCTTAAAAAGAGTTATTCAGTTGGCATTCATTTTGAAACAGAAATACTTTTGCTTTTACTGCACATATTATTTTGAAAATGAAAACCTCCGATGTAGACTAGAAAAAACTTTTAAGCTGATAAAAGCGAAACGTGGTCGCTCGCTCTAGATGTACACACTTGATGAGCATCATTATCATGACCATCATCATTTACTTTTGTTGTGCTAATATGAGCAAGTAGAACTTAATGCGACCACTATGACTATATGACGGTGACGACAATGGCTCAGAAAAGATGTGTAAATTCTACAAGATAATAATATGTTCAGGTTCTTGTAGAATTCACATTAGGATTGGACATGCAATATATAGAGCTAATCTCGGTTGGTCTGCGTCTCTGTGATACGAATTTTTCATGTACAACAAAGTCATTTTTTACACAAATTCTTATGAATATCATGAAGCAATTTTAGTTTACTTTTGGTGGTGCCGTAGACTTGACTAGGGACAATTGATAATCTTAACTATACATATTGAATAATTATATAATAACAATGATTTTTTCACAGTAATCATCAGCTAGTGTATATAAAGTCGCAACACTGGCTGCTACAATCAAAAAGCAAGATTGGTACTTTTGACTTTGAGGAATGTTTTGAAGAAGGGATATAGGAATAATGCATGCTTAACTTAAAGCAATTTTGCAAATACCAAGACACACGACGACATACTAAAACTATCAAACGACAGGCGTAATTAATGAGGCTTCGCTTTTTTACTTGTGCACTTGAAATCAGGAACGTATAGCCTGCTTTGTTTAATTACTCTTATCCGACTTGCATTTTCATTTCATACCACACAACTTTTCATGTTTGTTAAAATTTTACGATCTGTTATATCCAACTCAATCTGATAGATATAATGCCAAATAATGTTATAACATGAGTTCCTTTCCTACAAATGTACATCAGTTTGGGCTGTTGTACGTTTTTTAAACAAAAATTATGCTGACTACTTTTGCTTATTTGCTTCAAGGCATTTACCTAAATGTACACATTATAATGCATTCCAAATAATCACAAAATATTAGCTAAATATTTTAGCAGTGATTAGGTATGCATAAGTACTTTCAATAAATATTTTACCGAAAGAATTCTATACAAACGCGAGAGTATTTTTTACAATGTCACAATCACATACTATGTACCTATCTACCAAAATGATGATTACTTGTTTTGATCAGTTGTGCATCATTCTCTTGTTATCACGATGTCCGCACACGCCCTGTATGGTATCGCCATTAGTGAACGCCTGCGTGATGCCAAAAAGTAAGTGCTGCGACGCTATTCAAATATCCGTTCATAAGACATGTCCGTATCCAATATTACATGTTCTTTCTTCAAAGACAAATGGTCAAATATAGTATTGGTCAAAGAAGAGATGTCTATAGACTATAATCAAGATGATTTATGTTAAATGAAGAGTAAAGTTCTTTATTTATTGACTTTTTAAATGAAAATAAATGCAAAGGGATAATATTGCAAGCATTGTTTAAAGTCAAAGTGTATTATAATGCAAACAAAAAACAATTTCAAATGCCAAACAATGTGTTATCTCCTCAACATTTTTAAATAATTTACTATTTCACTGTTTTTAAATTGTACGATTTTACGCACTGATTGAAGTCATTCTTGCTTTGCTTTTTAAAAATCAAAACTTTGAGAAGATAGCGTTGGAGTTGAAAGCATAAATATTATGGGAAGTTTGATGCAAATTTGAGTTTCTTTTCTCTGTTATATTATTCGAATCTCTATTTATGGCAGACATTCAATATTGCAAATATATTCACATTTTATCCTTTTTACAAAATAATTTTCATTTGCACTCTGCTAAGCTTAACATATTTGGCAAGAAGACATGCTCTGCTTTAATGTTTCCTTAAACTTGAATTAAATGAGGAAGCGGCACGGAAAGCATTTATTACAGGGTGAGGCTTTCCCAGCCCTGCCTAATTCACGCACCAAGATAAACGCAATTTTACACCACGACCACGTGTCTCAAAATATTTGATTTAAGTAAAGTAGGTAAACGCAAATCATCAATGTATCTAAAATTTTCATAATAATTTCTTAGCAAAATTATCATATCATATTGCAGATCTGTAATCTGTAATGCGCGCAGGATACAATATGAGCATTTTGTTTCAACGGCAAGCCCTTTTTAAAATGCAGCAGAGGTATAATGCATGAACAACCAAAATGCTAAAACAATAGACAAAATTCCAAATCAACCAAAAGTTCATAAAAGATTGCTGATTGGATTTAATAATTACTCGTCATCCTGCTTCCTTCTGTCTGGAATGCAGGAAATGTTTAAAATATGCTATAACCCTCATTATGTCAATGCAATTGTACATGATGCAATAATATGATTTCGTGTAAGGCATAAAAAGAAATTGAAATACTAATCAAACAAAATATTTTCTTTTAACTTCTCATATAGCTCCATACAATATCCTCATTTCATTATAAGACTGACTGACTAAAACCGGGCAGGGATTGGAGGAGTGAGGTGAACGTCCTCATCATCATCTTTCCGTCCGTCCATCATCATCTCCTTGCCGGAGGATAGAACTTCTTTCCTGTGTACTTTTCATTTTATTGAATACCAAACGAATAGCGTCAGCGCCATATCTTCCTGCTGACAGAGCAAAAGAATAGCAAAAAAATCTATCAAGATGCCGTCCATGAGGCTTGACGCGTCCTCGGAGCCCGAGTATACTGATGATGAATCAACCCCGTTGACTAATCATGACATTTATGGTGGAAGGTAAGAAAAGGGGAAGTCTTTTCAGATAATAAAAGCCCCGTTTAAGATTTACATTTAATTATGCATACGTAAACTGTATGATGATCTGATACCGTTCTTTAGATAAGTCAATTCAATTCTAAAGAAATCACTTGTCAAATCAAAAGAAAATTCAATCATCATCTTTCATACACTCATGAACTGTTCAATTGGAGCTAATTTTTATGATTGACACTTTGATGTATATTTCAGTCATAAAAGTGTAGACACCAGAAACTGGGATGTCTTTAGAAATCTCCCATTAGAGACGGAAAGCGAATCGCTTGAAGATCAAACATGCTACCTATTCGTAATAAAACTTCTCAAAGTAAGTGCTCATATACATACCTACCTTTAAGATGTTTCATAAAAAACGAATCTTTCAATTCCATAAAAACAATTCAATTCATTGACTACAATGGAAAATATGGGAGACGATTTCTGATGAAACTGAATACTGCGATATCATGTCGTTTTCCATTTCAAATGTAGTTTACAATACATGAAATGTGAAATGAAAAAGATTATGTTGTAAAATTTATTAACAGTCTAGTATTTATGTAACGAAATACAAATCTATGTCTATGGAAGCTTCTCCAACGACAGCTTAATTTATTCTTCATTCTAAATCAGTCAAACTGATGAAGGCATCATTTCTTAACCATGCATTTGTAATGTAATAATAACGTTCACGGGAGGTCTTGGAGAATTCGTGACCTTTTGAAATATGTTTCTTTATGTTGTACATAATACCACTGTTATACCTGCTAGGAGAATGCATGCTTCCAATCAAAACAACAATGGGGTTGTCGTCATTAAATATTTAAAAATGTTTATTGAATAATTATACGCGTGAATCGTTGCCCAATTTTTCGTTTTCATGTCATGCAGCAAAAATAATGATTATTATGTTGATGTAAACTGTTAATACTAACTCATCTTTTTTTAATTTCTGAATTCCTTTAGGTGCTAGCTTACCTTGTAACCTTTACCGCTGTGCTAGGAGGTGCAGTTCTAGCCAAAATTAGTCTTGTTTTAATGACTTCACAGTTGGAGCCAGATAGATCGGTGCCGTTTTGTAATAAAAAATATGGTATGCAATTATAAGTAAATCACTTGTTTTCATATATTTATCAGCCAGGAATCGTTGGATGACATATTGGCATACAAATGACAATAATTTTCAATCAGAGTAAAAATCATGTTGTTACAAGTAAAATAATTATTTTTTCGCTGATTCCAGGACGAGATAAGAAATTTGAAGCGACGATCTCTGAGGTTGAGAGAATTTCTTGGACGTGGGCTATCCTGATTGCTTTTTTAATTCCAGAGATTGGCGCTTTTATTAGGTCCCTTCGTATATGTATATTTAAAGCGTGGAGGAAACCCTCTACTGCTGAATTTGTGATACCTTTGTTTTTCGAGGTAAATGAGAATATAATAAGCAACAATAGTTAATATACATCTTATCATGCATGTGTCATTTGTTAAAGATATGGCTTATTGCTCACTTTCATAATAGACATGCTATGCAGCTGGACTTGCATTGTTTGTGTTCGCCGTACTGCCATCCGTAAATGTTTTAAAAGCTGTGATGCTTACTAATTGTGTTTGTTTCATTCCTGGCCTGTTTGGTAAGCTTGCATTTTTAAATTTTAAAATATTTATCCAATATATTTGGAGCGTTTTTTGTGTAATGAAACCTAATGAATCTTGCTTATATTTAGGCATGCTCTCTCGCTATCCTGAAAGGGAAAGCAAAGGAACGTGGATTGTGAAATGTTCCATTGACCTGCTTGCTGTCATATTTCAAATTAGTGGATTATTGGTTTGGCCTATCTTATCTTCTATGCCCCGACCATGGTTGCTTCCGTTATCCGGGATTTTGATTTCTTGTGGATGGTGGGAAAACTACGTGGACAGCGATTCTCCATTTGGTAATTGTCACATTGCCCCACTAAAAGTACTTTCATATCTTTCCGTTACCTTTCAATAAACATAAATGTTTTTTAATGAATAGGACCCATTCGAGCCCTTGGAAAGATGAGAAAAAACCTTGTCGTCACTCGCTATTTCACTTACATCTTTTTATCCGTCTGGAAGATGATTGTTTTCTTTACATTCATGATCATGTCTGTTTGGATTACTCACGGAAATGTGTCGAATTTATTCACACATGCCTCGGATTCTTTCGCCACCCATAGAATCAATGTCACAGAAATACGAACTGCAGAAAGTGGAGTTCTTCCAGATATTCCCGGATCCGGTTTGTTGGTGGATGTAATCCCTGAAAGATCTAACCAATATGCTGTGCAATATGCTCTGCTTATTCAAATTATGGCAGCTTACATTTGCTACATTTTTGGTAAGTGAAATAATTTAATATTTCAATTAGAAAATAAAAGATGTCGACTATTTATTGATTTGCTTTTCATTTTTAAATAGGAAAATTTGCGTGTAAGATTTGCGTCCAGGGTTTCAGCTATGCTTTCCCTGTCAGTTTGGCTGTACCTGTAACGCTTTCTATCCTCATCGCTCTGTGCGGTCTCCGAACGGAAAACGCTTGCTTTTGGGAAGCGAGAATGCCCCAGTATTTGTTCTGGAGCTGTCCGAAAGATGACTTTGTTGAAGGGTTTCTGACTAAAGAGGTTAGCACGCTTTAAAAAGTTATTCAATACTTGGGATCACTTCACGTTGTCAGAAGTTTGTAATTATAATTACACATTTCATTCTTCTAGCATTCGTGGCTTTGGTTATTATGGCTGTTGTCTCAAGCGTGGATAGCAATTCACATCTGGACTCCAAAATGTGAACGTTTGGCCAGTACGGAAAGATTGTTTGTTACTCCCATGTACAGCTCACTTCTGATTGATCAATCATTGGCCCTTAACCGGAAACGGGAGGATGATTATGACATTCGCGCTGATGAAGTTGAACAAGACCCAACTGAGACAGATTACGAAGAAATCAGATCCATTGACTCTTCTCACAAGGAAAAAGAAGTGAAATACAAGGCAGATACCATACCCAGGATTTTTGCTTGCGCTACAATGTGGCACGAAACTAAAGTACGTTGCATATTCAATTTACTAATTATTGTATTATGTATAAATAGTAAGCTAATTTATATCATTATATTAAAAATATATAGGAAGAGATGATGGAGATGTTAAAGAGTATTTTCCGAATGGATGAAGATCAATGTGCCCGTCGTGTCGCTTTGAAATATTTCGAAGTGGTTGATCCAGGATACTACGAATTTGAGAGTAAGACAAACAAGAAAATAGAATATTATTGCGCAGTACTCTTAACTCTTGTATTAAAATATTTACCAAGATAAAATCTCTAAATGTATGATTTCTGTTTATAGCACATATATTCTTCGATGACGCTTTCGAATTGAGAGATGAAGGAAGTATGTATTCTCCCATGATTGTGAATCCTTTCGTAAAGCTGCTTGTAAGCTGTGTCGACGAGGCTGCCTGTCATGTTCACGAGACTATTGTGCGCATTCGTCCTCCCAAGAAATGTCCAGCTCCATACGGTGGTCGTCTGGAATGGATTCTCCCAGGAAAAACTAAAATGATTGCTCATTTGAAGGATAAATCCAAAATCAGGCACAGGAAACGTTGGAGTCAGGTTATGTACATGTACTACTTACTCGGACATCGTCTCATGGAACTTAGCATTCCTGTAGCACGGAAGGAAGTTATCGCTGAGAACACCTATCTACTGACTTTGGACGGAGATATTGACTTTCACCCAACCGCTGTGGAATTGCTGGTCGATTTGATGAAAAAGAATAGGAATCTAGGTGCTGCTTGTGGACGTATTCATCCTATCGGTTCTGGTCCTATGGTGTGGTATCAAGTTTTCGAATACGCTATTGGCCATTGGCTTCAAAAGGCTACTGAACACATGATCGGTTGTGTGCTTTGTTCTCCCGGATGTTTCTCCTTGTTTCGTGGTAAAGCTCTTATGGACGACAACGTTATGGCCAAGTACACCATCAGGTCTGATGAACCCCGGCATTACGTGCAATACGATCAAGGTAATTTTTTAATTTTTAAACAATTAAGATTTATTCTGTCTAGAGAAGTTAATTTATTTCTTTATTGCCCCAATAAAACATACTATTTTAAAATTTAATCTTCTAGGAGAGGATCGTTGGCTTTGTACATTGCTTCTTCAGAGAGGTTACCGTGTCGAATACTCTGCTGCCAGTGACGCCAAAACCCATTGTCCCGAAGGATTTAACGAGTTTTACAACCAACGTCGTCGATGGGTGCCCTCTACCATGTAAGAGCAATCAATTATTACAATAACGAGGACAATGAAGTTTGGGGGATGATAATGATTCATACATGTGTTCGTTTATGATATGTTAGTGCGCATAGACCATTTGATAACGTAACAAATTCGACATTTCACAAACTTATCGTTCTTTTGTTAGGGCTAACATTTGCGATCTTCTTATGGACTACAAGAGAACAATCAAAGTGAACCCTGATATTTCCATGCCTTACATCATCTACCAATTCATGTTGATGGGCGGTACTATTCTTGGACCCGGAACTATATTTTTGTAATTAAATTTTTTTTTTATTTCTGCTTGATTTAGAGCATATTTAGATTGTATTTTGTATTTTATAATTATGTAATCTGTACAGGATGTTGGTGGGTGCTTTCGTCGCTGCCTTCAGGATTGACAACTGGACTAGTTTCTACTACAATATTGTTCCCATTGCCTTCTTCATGTTTATTTGCTTTACGTGTAAATCTGATATACAGGTAAATAGCAACAAAGAAGAATTTAGGAGCGCAAATTTCCCCCATCTTTTACTATAAGTCTATAAGCAAGTTACTAAATCCTACCTAATTTGGTTTATATTTCAGCTTATATTTGCGCAAATAATGTCAACGTTTTATGTAATGGTCATGATGGCTGTCATTGTCGGTACTGCTCTTCAGTTAGGCGAGGACGGTATCCAATCTCCATCCTCTATATTCTTGATATCTCTTTCGAGTTCGTTTATGATAGCAGCGTTACTACATCCGCAAGAGTTTTCGTGTATACTACCGCTTCCCCTGTATTTCTTGTCCATTCCATCTATGTACTTGCTTTTGATCATTTACTCCTTGGTCAACTTGAATGTCGTCTCTTGGGGTACTCGAGAAGTGGCTGGGAAGAAATCCAAGCAGGAGCTGGAAGCAGAAAAGAAAGAAGCAGAGGAAGCGAAGAAACGTGCAAAGAAGTCAGGATTTCTCGGGTTTATTCCCGGAAAAGGAGCTGAAGATACTGAAGGCTCTCTGGAATTTTCGTTTGCTGGACTCTTCAAGCTTATGTGCTGTACTCATCCAAAGACCGTTAATGAAGGAGAACAACTTTTGCGAATTGCCGATTCCTTGGATAAAGTTACCAAACGTTTGGATTCTATCGAAAAGTGAGGATACCTTTACGATTAATTTCAGTCCTATCTCATTATGCCCCTTTCCTAAGCATACTTTTCAATTTTTCAATTTATGTTTAATAGGGCAATGGATCTTCCACCTGGTGGAAGGCGCATATCCACAGTTGGGGCATCAGCAATGAGCCCGAGAAGTAGAGACAATATGGATACTGTTGAGGAAAAACACGAGGATGGAAGTGACGGAAATAAGGATGACGATGATGATGAAACTTCTTCAACAGGTATGCATGCACAATGTTGTTTAAATCTATTCACAATATGACAATATTTGCTTACAAAAGAAAGTGCTTATTTCTTACCCATTTCATATTTTATTATTAAGAAACAAGGGAAAAGAGAGACGATCTTATTAACCCATACTGGATGGAAGATAGAGACCTGAAGAGAGGAGAAGTTGACTATCTTTCTGGTCATGAACTCAGTTTCTGGAAAGACCTCATTGACAAATATTTGAAGCCTATTGATGCAGATAAAGCAAAGGAGGTAAATAAAACTGCTCTTTAAAGTATGGATTTGTTAGACCCCAATCGCTTTCATTGCATGTTTACTATGTAACTGATACAAACCATATTTATTTATAATTTTAGGCCCGTATTGCAAAAGAGCTGGCAGAACTGAGGGACAGATCCGTCTTTTACTTCTTCATGATCAATGCCATTTTTGTGCTCATTGTGTTTCTTATGCAGCTTAATAAGGATGCTTTGCATCTCAAATGGCCTTGGGGAACTAAGGAAAATGTTACTTTTGAGGAGCTCACCGGCCACGTAAGCATAATGCTAGCATATATTTAAAGTTGGATGCTAATAAATATACGAAAAACTTAAAATGGTTTCTCACGTTTCCCCAATAGGTCATTGTCCACAAGGAGTACCTTCAACTGGAACCTATTGGTCTAGTTTTCGTTGCCTTCTTCGGTATTATTATCATTATTCAGTTCAGTGCTATGTTGTTCCATCGCTTTGGAACCCTAGCACATATTCTTGCAGCCACTGAATTAACTGGCTGCAGTAAAGAAGTAGATAACGTCGGAGGTGGCAAAGATCTAGCACAAGTACAAAGGGAAGGGGTGCGGTTAATACGAAAGTTCCAGAAACTGAAGAACTTAGATGGTTAGATATAGCACACGATTTAACTTAACTTACATAATAAACAATTAAAGTGTATTGTGAGTCCTAATTTATATATTTTAAACTTTCACTTTCAACAGGTGATAGTGACAATGGAGGAACGCGTGGGGGAGTCTTACCAGGTGATGTTGCTAGAAGAAAGACGATTCATAATTTGGAAAAGCAGAAGAACCACAAACGCCAAGTGGGAACACTTGATGTAGCCTTTGAAAAGAAGTTTAAGGAAATTCTAAACTGTAAGTTACACTCGAATAAACTTTTCACTTTTTCCTTCACTATTTGCTATCCCACAATAAATTAATTTTCACAATTTTATCTTTAAAGCACCTGACAAGCAAGCCAGACTTTTTGGAGGACAAGATTTGCAAGTGACATTCCAAGCTCTAAAGGAAAGACGCACAAACGTTCTAGAGAGGCGTAGCTCTGGAGCTGAAAGGAAAAAGTCAAACATGGAAACTCTGAAAGGTCCTGTCCCTGCTCTTCCAATAAATAACGGTGGAACACCAAACGGTGGAACTTTAGCTTCTGGTGCTTCTAGGAACCGAGGAAAAGCTCCTAAACCTAAAGTTACTAGCATTGATTTCAACAATGGAAATCATGGTGTTGGGCCAGGGCCAGGTGCAATGAATCAGGTAAATATAATCCCTCAATGCTATACAGATATTCAAGTTCAATTTATTGACGGATAATAGAAAATGGTACAAGTTAAAAATATCTCCACAAATCTGTTACAGGCATATCTGCCAGACGAAGACATTCAACTTTATGCTGTACAGCAAAGCAGAAGAAACTCGCAAAACTGGAGGGATCCAGAGATGGGTGGCCTTGAGCCTCATTCCAGAGGTGGCATATACGATCATTTGCCAAGAAGAAACAACAGTCAAATGTAGGACCAAGTTGGTACTATCAACCGCATAGAAATGTCATGAAGCCATTTTAAAAATACAGTTCACATTTTTTTACTGATGTGAGCTACATCGCACCGGAAAATGCATAATGTTCAGTATCAAAAGCGTTTCTACCCGTTTTACAGCTTACTATTTTTACCTGTTTTATCGAATCCCTTTGACTTTATACATTTCGTATAATTTATTTTCTTAACAATTTCTATTGTTTTTATTTTATTGCAATTACTGATTATTATGGTATTTCTGAACATAATTTTTCTTAATAGCTGCAAAATGCTCATGTTTTACCTATGAATAATGTTTTTCTTGTGCCTTTCAATAAGTCAAGCATATATTACTATTACATTTTATGGAGTTTAAACTTTGACTGTTTAGCCAATTTTTATTATATATTGTAGTAAAGAAATATGTATTGTAAATAGTTTTTTGGAACTCATTATAAACAGGAAGAATCTCTTACTTTTATTATTATTATTATGTTTTTCTATTTAGTTCGCTTTAACAAATCCTGTCGCGATATTTTTCTATATAATCTTAATCTTATAGCGATATAAAATGTGCCTTAAATAATATACGTACATATTTAGCCTATAATATGCATCTTTTTATTCAATTTTGATATTATTAGACGTAATTTTTATATAATATTATATCTTACATATATATAAATAATTATCTGAGATATATTTACTTATATTGTTTTAGTAGATGTGTCAACACACACAAAAAGTTTATGTGAACAAATTACAATTCTCAATCTATTAAAATGCATATCCAACGATAAAGCTACAAACGAAAAAAAAATTCTCGCGAAATATTTTTACAAATTTTGATTTTCAAATAAAACTTTTAAAAAACGTGTTTAAAAATCGTATTATTCCAAGAGAAATAAAAAAATATTGACAACGCTTTGTTACATTATAAACGTAGAAGTATTATGCTAAGGTGGTATACTGTTTTAGGCAGTGAAATTATGATAAACATGTCTGTAGCATGTAAAATTGAATGGCAAGAAACAAGAAATAAAGACTTACATGTATTATGTATGTAAAATATAATATATAACAATCGACTCTCGTGGCATATTTTTTAGTTCATTCATTTAAATTATGAGATTTATGAGTAGTGTCTGCACTAAATTCATTAATAGCAAGTTCATTTCCGACAGTCCCACTTTCAACCTGATCCCTGTTATGATTTTGTTCATAATTCATACAGATATTCATCTTTCTGAAGCACTACCCACTCTCAGACTCAGAATACATAAAAGATATTAAATATTAATATTTAATTTCAAGGAACACGACAAGAAGTCATTGTCCACTCACGCCCACGACGAACGCATTTGGTTACAAAACATCTATATCCACTTGCTTCTTTTGTTTGCACACATACCACAACGTGAAAACAAAAACAAGGTGGTAGTAGTAGTGTAGTCTACCAATTGAACGTTTTCCTTTGTTACAAGAAAGCTGAAAGATTTCTACTAAACTGATTGATTTTTCAAGTAGAAGGCAAGTACTAGTGGAACTTCTGTTTTGGGCCATGTAAAAATGTAATTTCATTTCATTCTAAGCAAATTTCTAACTTGAAAGAATGAAAAATAAGCAAATTATTATTACTGCAACGGAGATAGGCTTTTCTCAACTTATTTGGAGTTGATAGATAAGTACATACACATTTTATATTTATAATATAGTTGTCAGTATATCAACATTGTCTAATTTTGACTGTTCTTAATGTCAGGTAATGAGACTAACCGACTCAGCAGGAGCATATTTCTCAATTTCTGGCATAACATAACATATTCCTTGTTAAATATCGGTATAATTTTTAATTTTCTGAAACAAGATGATTACATCTTAAATGTCAAGATGACTAACACATATAAATACGGAGTAAAAGCTCATTAACATTTTGTGGACTATAAAAATGGAAAACAATTTCCGTGTGGTCGGTTGGAGACTCTTTTTACCAATTTAAAATGTATTTTGGATTGACAAAATCCCTGTGAGCCATGTTTAAATGTTTATATAGGTCAACATCGTATTTTTATTTCCTGGTACTTGATCATGACGAAAGCAAGGCTAGTATTCAAGAAAATGACATAGCTAAACCCGCTGTGCTCACTCACACACAAAGTCTTTAACAGGTTTGTTAGTATAATGACGTTATTCAAAAATGCGACAGGAAATTATTATTTTTAGCATATTTTCTTCCTCAATGGAAATGATTATCATTCATGTGACACATTTGACGTCGATATAAGTTGCTCCATTAGATCTTCGAAGAAAATTGAATGATTTTCTTTGCATTCTGACGTAGGTACATGGATTATTTTCTCTCATTATACGTCTTCCCTTCTAACTCTATATTCATCCTTCTTTTCAGCAGTGATTTTCATAAAGAAGAAAGTGGGAGAAAATAAAAATGTGAAAGGTTTCACTTTTCTTTGAACTACTTTGGAACAAAGATAGCTTACGCACATCTGCCGATCCGCCTATTATACACGGAAGAAGATCAAGTAATAAATTGCTAAAATAAGAAGAAAGGGAGCAGCAGAGCAAAGGTATTGAATGTACTTCTGCGTAAAAAGTCTAAATAATAATAAGAACACGGCATTAGATATGAGACATGAGATATGTAAACCACTCCACTTTCTTTCTTCCTGTAAAAGTTGCAGTGAAAGTAGAAGGCGATACATCGAGATGCTCATATACAAGTCTATAAAAAGGCATGATGGAAACTTGTATGCTAAAAACCAATAAGGAACAACTCGGAAACGTATTGACTATTGACTTCGTAATAGTAACAATAATAACAATTCTAATATGACTGATCATTTTTGTCTCGTGCATAGGTATTAATAGTAATAGGATATTTTGTTGTCTCGATGTCTGCATGAATATATGAGTGGGACTGTTCTCACTTTACGTATGCAAATCTGACGTAGATATCGTGTCTATGTTTTCACTCGACTAAGTTGGTAAACGCGACGTAATAAATAGCAACAAAATATGCATACCATCATCGTCATAAAAAGCCAGGTGGGCTTCTTTTTTTTATCAATACATCATTATTGACAACTACAACTCTTTTATAATCAGTTAGTGATGTCGTACAAAGATAAGGTAGCAAGTTTAAGACACCTTTTCTTGGAAAAGGGGCGGACGTGAGAAAGTAATTTGGCTATATAGTACATCAACACACAATTTTGTAACATTACAAACCGCTCATCAAACGCTGCCGTCAGATTTTGTCATGTAGATTTCGCGTGTTGTGAACTGTGAATATTTTACGTATGGAAATGTTTTCATGACTTTATGCATGTGATGATGACATTCTGAGCTATTGTTGTATTGGTTCAAGCTCCGTTTTAATTTCTTACCGTAAATTTGATTTGACACTATTGACTTGACATCATGTCTTTAGAACATCATAAAGATGACAAACAAACTAAAATGTTACGATAAGCTTTGTTTTGTAAATTTCCATCAAAATAATTTCATTTCATGGTACAGTAATTATTACCTGTAGAAAATTGTCTCAAGTATATTTGTCAGCAGCTGAGATGTTTGCTTTCTAATTTAATCATAAAGTAAACACAGATGCCTGCGTGAAGAAGGAATGGACAAGAAACTCCTTGTGCGTGTTCAAGTTATGACGATAGTGAAAGCAAGTCTATTATTTGCATTGTTATTGTTATAGTTTAAAAATAATTATACAGAAATAAAAATTTAAATATATATTTCCTCATTAAAGTTATTTTTGTCTACATGTCCAATAAAGTTACTATTACAAATTTATGTTGACACTATTTTAAAGAGTAAAAACTTGAAAAGCCGTCATCACTTTCTCTCACCTGTCCTTCAACTTAACCTACGCCTATAATTTTATGAGGAAAATACTACGAAATAAAAAAGCCAACTCAAAAGCACACATCATTACAAGAAAAAAATGAGCAAATATGCTATAAAGTTAGATTGGGAAACTTTCACTCAAGAGCTTTTCCTCACACCGCTTTTCTCCTATCCTTGGACTTGGAGAGTATATGAAATATGTAGCTTTTCCTTTACCATGTTTTGGGATAACCCTATAACATGCTTCGCATCCTTTCCGTATTTCCTTAAAGCGTAGCTACTATAAACGAGAAAGGAATATAAACGATGACGCCATGAATGTTATGACGTCACGGATAAAAGCGACCTCATCGTTTGCTTGCTTACCTGTTTGTATGTGTACATGTACTAAGGCTAAAAAAGCTAAGCCATACTTACACAAGTATTTCGTTTGCTTTCACCACTCTACTCCGTCCCGTAGTGAAAATGTTCAAAGCGGCGGAATCACCAGGGATAAAAATACATGCATGTCTACAGAAACTGTAGAGAAAAACCCTCATTGCCGTACAAGTCTTCTGAGAACTACAAAATAGGAATACTCCGGAACCAGTAGTGGGTCCAACTAGCTGCAAGGCTACCCGTTTAGCTGTACTTCAAAAGAATGGAAAGCTCCGCAGAGCGCTGGGAGGACTATTGATGCGATGTCGAAAATTGGCTGGGAAAGTTCCGTAATGGGAAGAGTAGGTGGGGGTTCTCTCTCTCTCTGCTTTTTATAAATGTGTAAACATATATAAATGGTTAGCATGTTAGAAGTATGTACATTTTATATCAACAAACAGTAAATAGTACTTTGAAGGAATGTACGAAAAATTCCATTTCGCCATCGTTCTCCGTTTCTCCATACACATCCGATGCTAGGAAGTGGAACCAAGAGAAAGCAATGCATGGGCTGAATTAAAGTTATGCCGTCAGATTGGATTTCTCCGTCCCCATACCACATAGAGAAACCAGCAATATACTCGAGCTGGTATGGAGGATGTTGATGAGGTAGTAAGTAAAGAAAATACAGAGAGAAGGACAAATTTTGCTTTCGGCATAGTTTCTTACGTTATAAACACTTTTTTACTGGATAGTGATGCTATTAAATGTAACCAAACTGCAGGATGCCACTACTTAGTAAAGCAGTAAAAACCGCTTCAAGGCTAAGGCTATGACCGTATAACTATGTATGGATGTAGAGATAAGAGAACATAATATATATCTCAACTTGTCAAGAGAAAAACAAGCTTGTGCTTGTGTAAGGTCTTATGTGTACCGGTGGATACTTTATTAGATTTTTAGAGTTATTTGTCTGTCCTTTCTCCATTCATGTATTCTGATTTAAAATTCTGGTACGTATAATCATAGACTCATAGAGGATGCTAAATTGTTATGAATAAAATCAGCTCACCGAAAATGTAATTATAAGCCATATTCCCCAATTAGTGCTTGTTGAGCAAAACCCTATATCATCCAATAGACTTCAAAAACCTCATTCTTAATTTCTTTACAGATTTTACTGTCTTAAAATTATTATTCTACATATCTCGTTACTGTATTAATAGCTTGAGTAACAATGCTTTTATTTCCAAAGGTTTATGTAGTTTAAATTAAATTTTTGATTTAAAAAAGCATTTCCCAATTCCGCTTTTTATGTATCGCTTGTACAATGAAAATATGTACTTAATAAAAAATAACGATGACGTTATGATTATATAGAATGAACGCCTCATTCAAGTAAAAGAAATATGAACATGTTTACATCTATGTTTTGTATCTGTTTACTACACTAAGCGGTGAAAATAGCTTTCTCCTTTCTCTGGTGGATACCAGTCAACAGAGAGAGCAAACCGAAAAACCCCCTTTTCCTTCTCAATGCTGCAGGGATGTTATTATGTTATGCAAAAAGGATTTTTTCGCACTCCCCCACAACGGGTGTTGGTGGAAGTTTCATTCTCTCTCTGGAAAAGGATATTATGGAGCATAGCAAGGATGCGGGAAAGCAAGAAAGGGAAAGTACAGACTATTGCTGGGGAGTAAGTATGACGCAAATGATGACGGCATGAAATCGATGGCGTCATCGTTATTCGGGAATAAGCTATGCTTTAGCTTCTTCTATCCGTGAGTTCATAACTGACTCTCCTTCTGTGTATTTGCTCTCTCTTGCTCAGTGCTTTTGCATGTTTCTGTTATTGCAAGCTAGAAAAGTCCGAAACCGGGGAGTTGAGCATAAAACCAAGCTAAGCTCTTGGATTTGCTCTTCAAAACATTACACGTGCTTGAGCTGAACAGACACAGAGAAAGAGGAGAATTGTTGAGAACTTCTGACTACTTTACTACATAGTATTTTAACACTCAATTCATATTTAAAGAAATGAAGAGCAGGAGAAATAAAGGAAGTTGTCAATTTTATTGTGAGAAACAACGACACATTCGAACAAATGACAAGCAGCATAATTTTACATAAATTATTTGATTGCTGCAACAAAACAATTAACTTTAAATTATTTTTGTGCAAAAAAGTGATTTCATCTTAACAAAGGAGAAAGTAATTGAGCAATTTGTGATAAGCTTATACGGAATATATTCAAAGTACATATTATATTTCGCTTTTGTACCTGTCAAAGTGTATACCTGACTGACCAGTGGCAATAAAACAACTGCACTGGAAAATTGCGCTGATACCTGAAAAAGTTTTCATTTCTAGCAACATAAAAAGTATTTACAGTATTTATTGTTAAACAGTGTATATTTTATGGTGATATAGTGAAATTGTAAAATACTGAACAGTAATATTACTACATATATGCAAATGCATATTTAACCCGATAAAGTAATTCTACTCAAGAGTAACTGCTTACCGTTACCTGAACCTGCGCAACAACCGGATAACTAAATCCTTCTTAACCAATAGTCTATGAGCAACCGTAATCTTTCAAACTGCCAGGTACGTTTCAAAAGTTTCCTAATTTCATGACATATGGGGTATATTAAACCTGAACTCTATCATGGTCAATTCTTGCTGAGGGAGAAGTCAAATGATCACTGTCAGATACAAATGTCATTTAATATGGTATATAGTATAAATTAGATTCCATCATCATTTTACTTTGTCAGCATTTACTGCATCTATATACGCAACGCTCATGAAATCACATGAACAAAGTTGCATGCAATATGCATGCTTTCTCATTATATGCATCTTGCTCAACCTTAGCAAGCGTACACGGCCAACAGTCTTTACTGGCGTAAGAGAAAATAAGCCGCATGACATGACAATATCATTGCTCTCGCGACACTACTCACATGATATACTAGACAAATCTCACAAGATTCTCATTACTTCATCAACTGAAAAGAGAGAAAAAAATCATATGACTTTTTTTTACGTACGTTTGTTGATACAGCTTTTAGCCTGATGTCACTTCTAGTAGAAAACGAGAGTTTAAAAACCTAGCATATAAACAAATTGCAGCACATAAAGCACAGTAACATATATATATATAGAATCTCTCAGATTACTTTCATGAAAGTGATACTTGAGAAAAAGCATATAGCGCCTTTAATTGAGTACACCATTTGGCTGACTATTTTTATATTTATATTCACTATTAATAACATCACTTGCTTTTTCTTGTGAGCGCTCAGATGTTTAGCTGACTACTCTAAAAAATGAAAGTGTTCAGTTACGATTCAAAGCACGTGTGATTGTATGTACAGCAGTTGGCCAGTTAGCATTTCAATCTGAAAGTGAAACAGTGAATACATAATATTCATTGCAAGAAACGAGAGAGAAAAGATGTGCACAGAACGTGTAGGTACGCTTTTCTCGTAAAGACGGAAAGCAAATATTTAGGCATGCATGCATGCATGATACTACGCTTATAGCGCGCGGCACAACACACACAGAGAAAGGATATTGCTTTAGAAGAGGAGGCATGCATGCTATATGAGGAACTTGGGATGCGGGTAGATTGGTACGAGCGTCTGTAATGACGTCAATCCGGGTCTTGCAGGCATATCACCCACGTCATTACCCTGACCAATGACGCCAACTGGACAGGGTGGAGGACTCTAACAGTCTCTTTTTCTAGATAACGGAATAGAATAGAGTGAAATGTGCGTTATACTAAACGGCATACACTACAGGCATTACCTATTTTTGTAGTTGATACGCTAACGTGCTATGAGAGCTAAGATATGGAAAGTCTGTCTAGCAGCCTGCTACATTAGGATTTATGTGTTGGAATGAAGGCCTTCCTGTGTTCTTTGCTGTGTCTACTATAATCTTTCATGTAGTTGTAGGAGTACACATTTTCATATATCTATATTGTCTACATACACAAATGAGATGAACGCAACAAAACGCAAGAAAGTGTTATGCTATAATATATTGCAAGGAGAAAGGAATAGGAGATGATGATTGATCACTATAATGTATATATTATGTAGAATAGTCTATTGTGTATTCGCTAGAAGAGACTAAAACTTTTTTCTGGTTTGTACCAAGATCCAGTCACCACCGCCGCCGCCACCACATTACAACCGATGGTTATATGCTTGAAAAAGTGATGCTAGAGGCATGAGCATTCGTATATAAAAAAATTATCGCAATATTTTTGCGAGTTTGCTGAATCTGTACGAAATACGGTGGTGTTGGCGTGAGAAGTCGAGGCAGGAGATATGTGTGGTTTTTTTAGGATATGCAACACAACAAGAGATAGAATCAATACAGTAGAAAATTCCTTTGCTTTTGTACTAGAGCTCAATTCTTCCTAAGTAATATATAATCCTTGCTTTTGTTCACAAAAAATACTCATAAAAAAGGATTTTTTTATATACGCCATCATCCCATTCACCGTTCTAGTGTGGTTATATGTTTGTATGCAATTACTACAATGCGAAAAAATCTGTACAATAAACGAGTCACATAAAATGTAATGTTGTATTCTACGATTTCATATCGCCCCATCTAACTTGGTGTGCAGTATGCTTACGGTATTATGTAGCTATCTACATTTTATTTATGCTTTCTCGGTTTTTTAGAAGAAAAGTTTGCACACATACTATATAACAATAGTTTAGTGAGTAGAAATATTCTCACCAGTAGATTTGCTGTGTGGTATGTTCACTTGTCATTGACTAGTCGACTGTGTTGTAATGCAAAGCTCATATTTCTTCTTTCAGACTCACTCTCTTTCTGCATGTCCTAGGAGAAGGAGGAAGTTTTTCTTTTTAGTTTTTTACCTCTGCTACTAACCTCACCGCCACCGCTACCGCTCACAAAGCATGCAATGCAATGTAATCTGATGAGAGAGCTATTTTCCAAAATCTGATTGCTTAAATATAGAATTTATGTAGGGAGGGAGTGTATTATTGGACACTAATGGCCACAAATATCACATCCTATAAACAGCTCTGCGGACCTCCGGGAAGCTATTATTCTCCTTCCTCCTCCCGAGTCTCTAGAAAAGCGAGTAGGTATGCACTATTATAATTGTTGTGTGGACAAGGTCCATAATTTGCAAATAAGACTGCTTTTGCATTTTATGATTTGCAAGCTATAAGTTTACATTTTTAAAGACAAATGGTGTAAGAATAGAATAAAAGAATTGAATTGCACGATACATTAATTAGAGCTGCTCCAGCTGCCATAAGCAAACCAAACCAAATATGCCAATATGTAAGATGCAAACTTCATTTTAAATGCTTGCTTTTAGATCTCTACAAAGTTATTATCTATCTACCTGCTTTGCACTACAATGGAAAATACACAATACTACATAGGTATAATCTGTTTTTCATTGAATCGAAATGCTTTCATCTCGGTGACTTATATTGTATTTTAAAAGTTTTCTCTTCTATCGGTAAATGTCCATGATTACGATAAAATCTTCACTGAATCTGTGTTTTATGAAATTACATTTGCTTTTGATTTGGACAATACTAACTACTTGACTGAATATAAATGAACGTGTTGAAATTGCGACTCATATAATTAGCTGTAAACAGTTTTTAATGCTCTTAACCAATCAAAATCTTCCTTAAAATTGGGTGTATATTTTTTACTTCAGTAAATAGCTGTATAGAATTTATTCACTGCTCTGTTTATAGTGATCACCAGATTAAAACGATTGTTACATTTAAATTTATATTTTTGTACAGACAACAGAGTACAGACTCAAATATGATGTGCATAGGCAATAGCATGTATGAAAACGATATTATACAGAAAAGACCCTGTTCGCAGGCATCATGAATCATGCTGCTGGATATCTCTATCTTCTCCATATCTTCACACCAATTGTGCTTTATGATTTTTCTGGATTTTCCCAGTCTGTCCAGATTTTACATGTGAATATTTAGAGCTTTTTAGTAGTTGTGAAATATATAACGGCTTAACAATGCATTATTTCCTATTCTAACAAAAAGCCGTCATGGAGCTTGGCTACAAACCGTAAAAGGGTTCTGGTAGTAGTATCAAGTTTCATTTTTCCATCTGCTAGGGTTTCATGATATCATTCCTTCCTCTTCCTGCGCCCACAGATCCCGACGGCCGTGCTTTTACTGCAGAGATTCAAGTATTACATTGCACCTTTCCTCATTTTCATTACGTAAATATTTCTCGGAAAACAAGTTTCGACATTTTTTCTTGGGTTTGAGGGATTTGAATCCGGGGACAGATTTTCTTGAAATGCCTTTTAAGCATGTAGAATAGGCCACCAGGAAGTAATCCTTGGAAAAGTGACATTTCAAAACACAAGGTCAAATGCTTGAAATGGTGTCGGTGCTGTAGCTTGTGGCTTTAGCGATTGACCAGGTAGTATTTGAATTTATTGTTATGTTATAGTAAACCTCAGAAAACACACTGGGAAGAGTTAGAGCACTGTAAAAATCCATCCAAAGGGAAGTATAATACGTTTCAGCATATTTAAAACATATCTAAAGCGTGTATACAGTCAACCCAACAAAAGTTGAAAGAGAGAAAGAAGCCCATTACGCTAATGTCGTTTTTCTCAAAATCAAAATATTGTAGGCCTGTAACTTATCCGCGCTTTCCACCCACTTGAAATTTTAGCCTAACTAAAAATGAAACCGGCTTGGTCTTTTCTATTTACTTTGCTTTATAAAAATAAGTTTACAATCATTATAGATAACATGAATCAATTCCGATTACCGCTTTAAAAATATTTAATTGTGAAACCAAAATGATTTTGTTGTTTTCTCATTTCCTAATTATTGCTCGTCATATCCACCTACGAGATCATTCTTTTGCATATTTTGATGTTTCCATCCAAATTAGTGTCGTATCAAGAAATGGAGAAATCCTTTTCAATTTGTGCCTCTAGCTATTACAGATTAGCGAGAGACACAAAACACAAGACGACGATGAAAAAATATAGATATCATTGTAGGAATGTTTAATGACCAAGAACAAGCAATTTTCACAATGAATTACGATAATTTCCGTGAACTCGTCGGTTGTTATCATAATCATTCCGAGAAGAATGTTGACAAAGTGTGACGAGTTGATGAAATGATGAAATCTATCTTCACTGTCTGCATACTTAATTGCACCTATATTTCCTCCTATAACTTCATGTATGTGCGGCTAAGTTTCAGTGTGTATAATGTAACACTGGCTATTGTTAATGACAAAAGAAATGTGTATCCTACAGCTTCCTTCTTTGCACCTTTTTCAACACTACTAACAATGTGTTAGCATATATAATAGGCAGGTGTACTGTGTGATCCATCATAATATTAAGTTGCATGGAATTGAGATGAGTTGCGTAAGCAGTGCATGTACGAGATTTATTACAATTCACTAGTGAAATAGTAAACGATTTGATAATTTATGGAGCGTTACGGTAGCGAAAGAAGTAAAATTGAATTGAGACAGGGGAGCAGTATGAATGGGTGATCACGGACCGTGTCAAGATTTTGGAAATGCCAACAACTTCTGATGAGTCCCTTGGGAGAACAGAGCTCCAAATAAGCAAGGTTTTTAGCTGCTGGTGAAGTACTAGCTGGACTGACTGATGTTGGTGGATGAAGTATATAAAACCCATAATATGTTGCTTTACAGCTTTATAGATACAACAATAGGAAAAGTACTTTGTACATTATAAAAAAACAATATTAGACATGTGCGAAGAAAATTCACAACTTCATTATGAATCTGTTCCCTACTATAGATTTATTAATATTCTTTTTTATCATGTTCATCATAAAATGATGTACTGCAGACAACTATTTGACAAAAGGAAAGTGGGCATTTTATTCAAGAGGACAATATGTTGGGGAAAATTTTATTAGATATTCGTCGACTACTTTGTTACACTCAAACACAGAGAATATATGCATGCGCCAAATAAGGATTTCAAACATAATATGGCTATTAAGTAAATGACCCTTGACTACTTTGACAATCATCTCACCAACCATATCATGAAAATGTGTGCAAGCTTGTGTAACATTGCTTTCACTCTTGTCATATTACAATGTAATCATAATCTCCAAGGGCCGCCCGCTCCATTCATTCTGTTGTTGTTCCACCACAACGCATCTTGGGCTAATCAGGACTTGCAAGGAAAACCGTTTCTCTCTGTTCATCATCATTGTTGTCATCATGCATATTATCATGGTGGTATGATATGGAATATGGTGGTACGGGAATTCTTTCTCCGGAGAAAAGATGATTGTTTACGTCCGCATATAAATATGAATTCTAATTCTTTCCATCATCTCATTTCCGCAGGAGCCAGTCAGGGTGTAAGAACTTATGGCAATAATAGCAGAGGAAATTGTACTCACGTTTTTAAATGCAAAATCTACATAAGAAAGAAATAATTTTTTGGGCAGTGTGAAAATAAAGTATAGGACATAAAAGATCAGAGGAAAGTTTCGGGGCAATTAGAAAAATGTCTGGAGTATTAAGTGCATATCATATATGTGAGAGTTCTATCATTTCGTATTTAAATTTAAACTTACATGCATTGTTTTGTGGTGATGAATAGAAAAATAAAATATTCTATGGGCTTTCATCTGATTCTAGTGCGACAGCGTGAGGACTTGGGGGAAAGGGGACTGATAATAGAACCAATCTCAACCGGAGAGCCTGTCACAACGAACCATCTTAGGCAATATCCTAACAACGCTAGCCAAACTGCCCACCACAAGACGTCTCAGCAACATTCCACCTCGGCAAATTCCAGCATGCTTCTTCTTCAGCCTCAAGTAATAAAATTTGGAGGAAGCATGACTGTTCTACGATGACTAATATAATATGTAACGTATGAAATCTAACAATATGTTGTCTTTTTTAGGTCTCTTTGCCAGGTTTCACAGAATTGCCAGGCTTCTTAGATGCCTTAGTAGACGCAGAATCAGTGTTGGCAAACTCAGATTCTGAGTCAGAGTTTTTGACGCCTCCGAACGGAGGATCATCCTCATTTGTAGGCTTATACGATTCCCCCGACTTTATTTCCCCGCATCATCATTTTGATCCGCTTCAGAGTGGCTTGGTAAATTGCCACTCATCCTTGTCAACACCCAATATTTACTCATCTCCTCAGTTCATTTCTACACCAAGTGGAAACAACTACGGTTCTTCGAGCAACCTTCACTGCTCGCCTATGCATCGACATATCATGATGGATGAAAATTCCAATAGTAGTAGCAACGGTGGTTCCGAACCGATTTCATCAGGAGTAGGTCAAAGTCCATCTTGCTTTCTCTTAGAATCTCCATCTCTCACCGGGTCCGTCTCGTTGGATCAACCAGAACCTGTGGGAACACCTCTACCCAGTTTTCAGGAAACATACAGTCCACGCTATCGGCGTAGTGATGTTTTTAGCTTTGAGGAATGTACTGATTCGCCCCCATATCATCAACAACCCACGCCAGGAAGCTCGGGTTCTAGCACCCCGCAAACACCTACAACATTCCAACATCCAGTGAGTGGACAATCTCATCAGCAACCCCCTCCAAGTCCAGCTTCATCAACCACCCCCAGCCCGCTTAACCCAATTGCATATCATCACCACGTGTTCTATCAGCCGTCGTCTCCTACATTCGAAGTGCTGCATTCTCCTCCAACGTCACACCAAATCATGCACCAAACCCCAATCTCAACGCTTAATAAACCCCGCAAAATTCCTGTTTCTTCAACTATAACGTCAACTAGTAGCAAGTGTCTACCCGGAAATGCTGCTGGACATCCAGGAGAACATCCTACTGATGCTATTGGTATCATAGATAAAGCACCAACGTCGCCAATGATGCAACAATCTAGTTCTCTTCACCATATCGAGGCAATGGATACACAACATCAATCTTCTGCTACGACCTCTACTGCCGCGGGGACAATGAAATCACCTTCTAGTGAAAAATTGTGTGCCGTTTGTGGGGACACTGCTGCTTGCCAGCACTATGGAGTACGCACATGTGAGGGATGTAAAGGATTTTTCAAACGGACGGTGCAGAGAGGTGCTAAATATGTATGCATGGCCAACCGAAACTGTCCCGTTGATAAAAGACGAAGAAATAGATGCCAATTTTGTCGATTTCAAAAATGCCTCGCCGTAAGTGCACTGTCATATTCATTACATGTTGGCAATATGATAACAACTTACTATGCAAATTGCAAAATCATAAATATTAATTTATTTATTTTGTACGTAGGTTGGGATGGTTAGAGAAGTTGTCAGAACTGATTCTTTAAAAGGAAGACGTGGACGACTTCCGTCCAAGCCCA